>OY796886.1:33090839-33337084 GCA_963680785.1 Diplosoma virens | reverse complement strand
ACATGGAGAAAAACACAAGAAAACATCAAAAAATGACAAAGATTAGTGTTGAAAACGAAGAAGAACTGTGATTATGACGCAAAGTTCAACAGTTGACTTGAGAATAGATTTATTGCTGTTATGATACAAAAAAACTTGTTGAAATAGGGACAACACTGTGGTTAAAATAAAACTTTCATGACGATCTGTGTATTTTTCAAGGTTTGTGCATGAACTTTTGTTTTCAAAAGCAATAAAAGCACTATTATAAAAATTTTTCAAATTGTAACTTTTATCTAATATCTTACCATCAAACGAACTTATAAATGATGAAAAAGAAAATTTTTTAGCAAATTGTGATAAATTTTTTTATAACTAAAGACAATAATACGTAAAGTCGAGAGAATTTTTTAAAATAAAAATCTAACAGACCAGTTGAAAACATAGAAATTGATATGCTCTACAATTTACATGCATAATAGATTAAGAAAGTTTAGGTTTATAAATCAAAATACACAAGTTGTGACTTCAAATCGAAAAATAAAAAAAAAATTCTTGGCTTTTACTTTTGAAACAACAAACTTAGCTATTGAAACGTGAACAAAGTAAAATGAAGGTTTGTTTCGAAAAGTTTGTTTGTAAAAAGGCAAAATTAAATCATGCTGAAGAGTAATGTTTCTGATTTTTTGAGGCAAAAATGGTTTCAACTAGTTAAAATTTGTGAGGTTGACTGATTTTTATCATAAAGTTAATTTAAAGCATCACATTTAGGTCACATGATGAATAAACAGTTGCTAAAAACAGATATTGATTTGCAAATCGAACAACTTTTAACGCCAAATTTGCTATTTTTCAATCAAGACGGTTTCAACTTGAGAAAATCTCGTGAAATTTTGTGATGCTAAACACCTTTTTAATGCAAAGTAGATTGAAAACGTTTAAGTTACAAGGTGAAAAAATTCTTTAAGTCAAAAATTGATATCTTTTAATGAAGAGATGAGTCTAATAAACTTGACTAGTCAACTTTTTGTTAGTTTACTTTAAAATGTTTGTGTTGTTGCTTAGTATTTAAAACAAACAAATTGATATTTAGTTAAAACCTTTAATGCGACTCTTTTCACTTTGGAAAGAAAAACTAAGTAAAATGAGAACCGTGCAAAAGTCGAAATATTTGCTTCTATGCAACAATTATACAAAGAGTTTGACAAAATTACAACATTTGCGCAATTAAGAAAGCAATATTGTGACAAAAAATTTGAGATTGAATTGTTGCTATGCATTGAAAAATTGGCAAAAACCTAAAATAAAGTAGTTTTTTTAGAATTTGGTTCCAAAAGCTAACAAACTTCTGTGACACTTGGAAGAAACGTACACTTTTTAGGAGAAATTTTTTAGATTTTTTTAAGTAAGCTAGTGTTTCCGTAACTTTAAAATGTAAGACACTTGGAGGAAAGGTTGGCCTTTCAAAAAGTTTTTCACGTAGAAGGAATCTACTGTTTCCATACTAAAACCTTTACAATGTGAGGCTCTTGAGAAAATCTTTAAATATTGATAATTTTAAGAACCTGACCACAAAACCTCCGTGTGAAAACTGTATAAAATTATATTCATGGATCATATTGTTAATATCAATTAATGAAGTTTTTGGTTAATATGTTTATTTGGAAAAAGAAAACTAAAATATTTTCGGTTTAACTAGTGTCAAGCGGTCATTTTCTAAAAAATTGATGTTTCAAAGATTTATTAAGCTAGTAAAAATAAAAAATTTGGTTTAACTTGGATCATTTTTACTCGGTTTGTCCTAATGATTACCGTTAAGTTTGGGATATGATGACTGATCGTAATTGGTTGTTAATCAACGCCCCGTGTCTAATTCAATGATTTTAAAAATTTTTCTTGGAATTAACCAATGAGTTTCTGCATAGCATTTCTTTTTAAGAAGTCGAACAATGTTACGTTGGAATAAATTAAATAAAAAGTTAGAAGAATGAATTAAAAATATTAAAAGCGAGTTTAAATTTGTTTAAAATGTAAAAACGTTGCTTTTACACTGACTGAAATCGAGTTAAAATTATGTGTGAAAGAAGTCTTACGCTTTATTGAATATTTTACATTTTCGATTTTTAAGAGAATTGTTAAAAAGTTTTCTACAGTACTTTAAAACGTTGGTGTAAAAAACAGAAAATAAAGTTAAAAAGTCTAATTTTTAATATCCGTAGGTGGTTTCTTTTACAAGATCACTGTCCAAACCTTTTTTTCAGAGGTTAGCAACGCTCAAGATAAAAGAGTGAATTTGTTGGTTTTTTATTTGTGTTTGCTACCCCAAGCGAAACCATATCCTGAAAGTAAAATTTTTAGCTATTTTTTAAAAAAATCCTGATTTTTCAAAGGTTTATTTTCAGATTTCAAGCTAGTCAATAAATTTATTAAATAATTTCAGCTTGGTTTGTTTTCATTTAGACATAAGAACTATCTGTGATAGGATTTGCTAGAATAAATCTTATTGTATTTTTAAAAAACAACTGACTTTTCTTGGAATCGATCTTACTTACGTTGGTCTTATTTGATTTCAAATTTTATGTTAATTTTAGAAAATTTAGTTGGCAAAATGTATTAAAATGTTCAGTTTTATGATGAATTTTCTTATTAAAAGTGAAAAAATGCAAAACTTTTTAACATAAACGATTGTTGTATTTGGCTGGGCATCAAACTAAACTTAAGTCGGTGTTTTGAAATCAAATTTTTTTGGGTCAAGTTTGTAATAAAATTTCTTTTTACATACGGTTGTTAAAACACTATAAAAATCAAGGTGTATCATAGAAAGTTTTTTCGCTTATTCTATTTTTACTCTGGAAATTAAGGTAACCAGATTTTCAAACTCCGATCATGAGTATATCACAGTTTAACAGGAAACGCAATACGCTATGAGCAGGATACGGCCCAAGCTTTTGTATAAGAGAGAGAATTTGACGCAATTATCAAAAGCATATTGTCACGCTTATAGAGATTACGGGTAGCTTTCTATTAAAAGTTTATAAAAATGACCAAAAGATTAAACGTAGTTGGAACTGAATTCATTTTCAAGACAATTAAACTTTTGACACTAGAAAGCGAATTCATACTCTATAAAAATAATAACTATGTTTGAATTCGGTTTACTAAAGTGGAAAAAAAGACGAATTTTTTATTATGAAACATCTGTTTATTGAACACAAATATCCTATCAATAAAAATTTTTGTTTAAAACTTTTAACGATTACTTTGACTATGAGTAAAAATCAAGGTTGCCAAGAAAAAAAATTGAATTTAGGTATAACAAAAACAAGATTGCTTAGAAAAAAATTGAAGATAAGTATAATAAAATCAAGGTTGCCAAGAAAAAATTGATGTTAAGTATAACAAAAATCAAGGCTGCTTAGAGAAAAAATTGAGGTTAGGTATGACAAAAATCAAGGATGTTTAGAGAAAAAAGTTTTAGAATTGAATAAAGGTATCTAAAAGTCAAGCTTTCTTAGGGAAAAATCGAATGCGGGTATCTAAAAATCAAGGTTGCCAAGAAATAATTGAGGTTAGGTATGACAAAAATCAAGGTTACCAAGAAAAAATTAAGCATAGATATAACAAAATCAAGTTTGTCTAGATAAAAATTGAAGGTAGGTGCAACAAAACCAAGATTGTTAAGAAAAATTAAACAAAGATATGACTAAAATCAAGATTGTTAAGAAAAATTAAAGATAGGTACGACAAAAATCAAAGAAAAAATTAAACAAAGGCATGGGAAAATCAAGGTTGTTTAGAAAAAATTAAGCAAAGATATAACAAAATCAAGTTTGTCTAGAAAAAATTAAGGTTAGGTATGACAAAAATCAAGGTAACCAAGAAAAATTAAACAAAAGTATGACAAAAATCAAATTTGTTTGGAAAAAAAAAATTGAAGTTAGGTGCAACAAAAATCAAGATTGTTAAGAAAAAATTAAAGATAGGTGTGAGAAAAATCGAGGTTGCCAAGAAAAATTAAAGATAGGTATGACAAAAACAAGGTTGTTTAGAAAAAAATTGAAGATAAGATAATAAAAATCAAGGTTGACAAGAAAAAATTGAGGTTAGGTATGACAAAAATCAAGGTTGGTTAGAAAAAATTAAACAAAAGTATGACAAAAATCAAGGTTGTTAGAAAAAAAAATTGAGGTTAGGTATAACAAAAATCAAGGTTGCTAAGAGAAAAAGTTTTAAAGTTAAATAAAGCTGCCTAAAAATCAAGCTTCTTAGGACAAATTTTTCAGAAAGTGAACATAAGTATGACAAAAATCAAGGTTGCCAAGAAAGAAATTGAAGATAGTTGTAAAAAAATTAAGTTTGTTTAGAAAAAAAATTGAAGATAAGATAATAAAAATCAAGGTTGGCAAGAAAAAATTGAGGTTAGGTATGACAAAAATCAAGGTTGGTTAGAAAAAATTAAACAAAAGTATGACAAAAATCAAGGTTGTTAGAAAAAAATTGAGGTTAGGTATAACAAAAATCAAGATTGATAAGAGAAAAAGTTTTAAAATTAAATAAAGCTGCCTAAAAATCAAGCTTCTTAGGACAAATTTTTCAGAAAGTGAACATAAGTATGACAAAAATCAAGGTTATCAAGAAAGAAATTGAAGATAGTTATAAAAAAATTAAGTTTGTTTAGAAAAAAATTAAATAAAGGTATAACAAAAATCGTGGTTACCAAGAAAAAATTAAAGATAGATATCCAAAAATCACGGTTGACTAAGAAAATATTTGAAGAATTAAACAAATGTGTGACAAAAATCAAGGTTGTCTAAAGAAAAACTTTTAAAATTTCAACAAAGATATGATAAAAATCATGGTTGACAAAGATAAATTTTGAAAAATTCAACAAGGGTGTAACAAAAATCAAGCTTGAATAGGAGAAAATTGAAGATAGGAATGACAAAAATCAAGATAAACTTTTAAAAATTCAACAAAAGTATAATAAAAATCATGGTTGACAAAGAAAAGTTTGGAAAAATCCAACAAGGGTATAGCAAAAATCAAACTTGTTTAGTAAAAAAAATTAAAATAGGTATCTAAAAATCACGGTTGACTAAGAAAATGTTTGAAGAATTAAACAAATGTGTAACAAAATCAAGGTTGTCTAAAGAAAAACTTTTAAAATTTCAACAAAGGTATAATAAAAATCGAATTTGTCTAGAAAAAATTGAAGATAGTTGTAACAAAAACCAAGGTTGGGTAAGAAAAATTTTTGAAAAATTGAGCATAAGTATAACAAAAATCAAGCTCGCCTATAAAAAATTTGAAGATAGTTATAAAAAATTAAGATTGATTAGAAAAAATTAAACAAAGTTATAATAAAAATCAAGGTTTTTTTAGAAAAAAAAGTTTTAAAATTGAATAAAATATCTAAAAACCAAACTTTTTTAGGGGAAAATTGAGAAATTGGACATAAATATAACAAAAATCGAGACAAAGTTTGCAATGCACAAAGAAACCTATACAAACAATCCCGGTAAAACCTAGGGAATTCCCCATGGGAAAACTGTGTATTGACCTGACTTGTCCAAACTTGCTCTTTGTGGAACATATTTTGACAGGTTTTTTCTATGGAGCGCTTAAAATAAAAAAGCGGTTTGACAACTGGTTAAAGAAATTTTCTATTGTGCACTTAAAAACGGGAAACTGGTTAAAGAAATTTTCTATTGTACGCTTCAAAAGGTTTGACAGCTTTTTCTACAGAGTGCTTAAAAAACAGGAAACCAATTGAGAGACTTTTCTATTGTACACTTAAAAACGGGAAATTGGTTAAAGAAATTTTCTATTGTATAGCTAAAATCAAAATATATTTTGACAGCTTTTTCTACAGAGTGCTTAAAAAACAGGAAACCAATTGAGAGACTTTTCTATTGTGCACTTAAAAACAGGAAAAACTTTGCTTTATTGCTTTAAAATCTTGCAGAATGTCTTGAAATAACCTTATGTTTTGAAGTCTTGGACCAGAAACGAACTCAGGACTACTGCTGTTCTTAGGGTTTGGTTTAATATTATCTTGGGTAGGAGTCAAACTTAGGACCACCGTCTCTCTTAGGTTTAGAGATTGTATTGTCTTGGTAGGAATCCAACTCAGGACCACTGTTTCTCTTAGCATTAAGATTTCTTTTATCTTGGTTGAGAATCCAACTCAGGACAACAGTTTTTTCTTAAGATTTAAATTGATATTATCTTGGTTGGGGATCAAACATAGGACTACCGACTTTCTTAAGGTTAGAGTTTATACTGTCTTGGGTGGGAATCTAACTCAGGACTTCTACCTTTCTTAAGATTTAAATTGATATTATCTTGGTTGGGGATCAAACTCACAACTACTGGTTTTCTTAGGGTTAGGGTTTACAGCTTCGCTGTTTTGGTTGGGAGTCAAACTCAGGACTTCTGTCTTTCTTAGGGTTTGGTTTTATATTATCTAGGGAAGGAATCCAACTCAGGACTACTGTATGTCTTAGGTTTAGGTTTTATATTGTCTTGGCTAAGAATTGAACTCAGGATCATCGTCTTTCTTAGGAATAGGAATAAGAATAGAAATAGGATTAGGAATAGGATTAGGTTTAGGAATAAGAATAGGATTAGAAAAGGATTAGGAGTAGGAGTAGGATTAGGAATAGGAGTAAGATTCGAAATAGGATTCAAAATAGGAGTAGGATTAGGAATAGGATTAGGGTTAAGAATAGGATGGGATTAGGAGTAGGATTAGGATTAGGAGTAGGATTAGGAATAGGAGTAGGATTAGGAATAGGAGTAGGATTAGGAATAGGAGTAGGATTAGGAATAGGAGTAGGATTAGGAATAGGAGTAGGATTAGGAATAGGAATAGGATTAGGAATAGGAGTAGAATTAGGAATAGGAGTAGGATTAGGAATAGGAGTAGGATTAGGAATAGGAGTAGGATTAAGAATAGGAGTAGGATTAGAAATAGGAGTAGGAATAGGAGTAGGATTAGGAATAGGAGTAGGATTACAAATAGGAGTAGGATTACAAATAGGAGTAGGATTAGGAATAGGAGTAGGATTAGGAATAGGAGTAGGATTAGGAATAAGAGTAGGATTAGGAATAAGAGTAGGAATAGAATTAGGAATAGAAGTAGAAATAGGAATAGAATTAGGATTAGGATTCGGATTAGGATTCGAAATAGGATTCGGATCCGCCACTGCTCTCTAGCGCCACCGCTCCTGTGATGACGTCAGCGCTCCTGGCTCCTGCTCCTGCTCTCTAGCGCCACTAGCGGAAAATGACGCCAAATGACGCATTACGTACTACTCACCTCTAACCTGTAAGCAACTGTTAGGACCTACGCTAGCAACAGCTAGATCTGGTTTGGTGCCAGTGTTTCAGCAGCTTGAGTAAAAGCTGGCGGCATTGTTGGCATTACAAAAGGGAGCAAGACTATTCATACTTGCCCAGCCAGCCAAACACTCACCGTCCGGGCTGTTATCATCGAAAAGGACGTTTGCCGATTAGCAAATCCTCGCAGCACATCGGGATGGGTATATACCCTTCTGTTTTGACAGATTTGATTTCGGTTGGTCATGTTTAACAGCAATAATTTAGACTTACGTACGGCCCAGACTGCGAGAAAGCACCTGTCACCTGTCATCGGTTTTCTGGCGCGTGCTTGGATGCTGGGAAGAAAATCAATACGGCTAAAATTGTGATTATGTGTTTTTCAAGGCACCTGTATAGTTCTCTTTTCAAACAAATGGAGTAGCTCTCCAGCCGACGGAGAAGTTAAGTATCTTGGAATCACATTCTCGAGTGATGGTAGACAGGACAATAAACTAACACACATATTGGAAAACCAAGTGCAATAATGCGCCAGTTTTCCCGGTCGGTTGTAAAGAAATGAGGGCTATGCATGAAAGCAAGGTTTTTGTTTTCAGATCGATTTTTGTTCCTATCCTCACCTATTGTCATGAGTGTTGGGTAATGACCGAAAGAGTGAGATCCCAAGTACAGGCGACCAAAATGGGTTTCTTGTAAAAAGCCCGCATGGGCTCTGCATAGCGTTGTTGGCTGGGTCGTGGAAATACAAAAGCTGGTGGTAAAGCATTTCCAGTTGCATTTGCACAAGCACACATGGTCACGTTTTCACCACGCTCACCAGAAGTTATCCTTTCAACTTGTTTTGTCCCAGCTTGAGCAAAAACCTGTCGTGGTTTTGGTACGGTGGAAACAGCTGTTTCATCTAGGTTAAATATATTCTGAGGACAAATATTGTTCCCTCGAGTATAAACTTTTCGTAAATTGTGAAAAAAGTTTTCCACATTTTGCCTATTAAATGCATGCTGCTCTGTCCAAACTAGTTGGCTCAGGTTGCCGTAATGTGATATCAGCTTTTCTTTTTCTAAATCCTTTGAGCCAATCTTCTCCAGCTGCTTCATCAGGAATCCAATTTTGAGGAATGTTTATATTTTTATTTTTTGCAAACTTGTACGCTAATTGTTTGGTCTGCATTTTAGTTAATCCATGAAACAACTTCGACATCGTAATAATGTATTTAACAAGAGCTGCTTCTTCTTCATCAGAAAGAACCTGAAATATAAACATAGTTGTTGTCTATTTGGAGCATGTGATTGCACAAACCAATTCATCTTACTTGTTGTGTAACCATGGATAATTTATTCACTTTTGTTTGGTCTAAATTCTGCTGCTTTGCTTTAAGCACGTATCGACGCAAACTGACATTGTGAATATTGTGCATTCGACCGGTCTCACGAATGCCCATTCCTCTATTTAGTATATCTTTGACAGCTATATCAATTTGTGAAGACGTAAATTTACCTTTTAAATTTTTATTCTTTTTAAAAGTTGGCATTTTTGCTGAAAAACAAAAGAATAATATTATGAGGGACCTTTGAAGCATAATGAAGCAATGCTTCATTGGTCCCATTGTCAGCCATTTTTAGTTCAAAGTTCAAAGTCCCATTGTCAGCCATTTACTGCTGCCCTTCAACATTTAAAACCAGGTAAAGCTCCGGGACCTGATTCCATCTTCCCCGAGCTTATACTCCATGCTGGAGCTGCTTTGAAGTCCTGGTTACGTGACTTCATTTCTTCCTGTTTGCGCCGACTCAAAATTCCCAAGATCTGGAGAAGAGCGCTTGTGGTCGCGATCCCAAAACCAGGAAAGCCCGTGGGGGACCCAAAGAGTTATCGACCGATATCTCTGCTTTGTGTCCCCTACAAGATCCTCGAGAGGCTTATCTACGCCCGCGTTGAACCATTAATTGATCCACTGCTCCCTAAAGAGCAGGCTGGGTTTCGACGTGGGAAGTCAACCGTAGATCAAGTTGTTCTGCTAACCCAGAACATCGAGGATTCTTTCGAGGCTAAAAAAAAGACCGGTGTCGTATTTATCGATCTGACAGCTGCTTATGACACTGTCTGGCATTGTGGCCTTACCTGCAAGCTGCTGAGACTACTTCCGGATAGGCACATGGTCAAAATGATCATGGAGCTTGTCCGAAATCGAAGTTTCACCCTTACCACCGGTGACAGCAAGCAAAGCAGGCTACGCCGTCTTAAAAACAGTGTTCCTCAGGGATCGGTCTTGGCTCCCCTCCTATTTAACATCTATACGTACAATCTTCCTTCCATGATTTCCAGAAAGTTTGCTTATGCTGATGATCTAGCATTGTTGCATTCTTCTGGAAACTGGAAGGACTTGGAGGGGACTCTAAGCCAAGACATGTCTACACTGTCAGCGTATCTCCAGACTTGGAGGTTGAAGCTCAGTCACACTAAGACGGTGACGGCAGTTTTTTACTTAAACAACCGAGAGGCTCAACGTGAGCTAAAGGTCTACAACAACAGTAGACTTTTACCGTTCTGTCCAACCCCTACTTACCTTGGGGTAAAACTGGACAGATCGCTCACGTTTCGTCACCATTTAGTGGCATTGCGCAAAAAACTATCCTCGCGCGTCACACTGCTGAGGCGACTCGTGGGCTCGGGATGGGGTGCTGGTGCTAAAACACTACGCATAGCCACCTTGTCTCTAGTCTACTCAGCAGCTGAGTACTGCGCGCCAGTCTGGTGTCGCAGTGCTCACACTCGTCTCATTGACAGTGTCTTGAATGACGCCTTGCGCATAGTTACTGGATGCCTGCGTCCCACTCCAACGGACCACCTACCTGTACTCTCAGGCATCCAGCCAGCTGAGCTTCGCCGAATGGGAGCGACACTCTCCTTGGCTCACCGTGGATCTCTGGACCCCGATCATATTTTGCATGGTCTATTAAGTGGGTCCTCAGATACTTGCCAAGTGAGACTAAGATCCAGACGCCCGTTTGTGCCAAGTGCGCGGAATCTCTTGGACAACCTTGCCAGACTTGGCATCCGCGCCTCTGAATGGACAAATCACAAATGGAACGCGGAGTATTGTGAAAATGCTTCCAGGCTCCGTGCTTTTGTGCCCGAGACCAGTGCCAGGCCTGTTGGGATGGGCTTACCCCGAGCAGCTTGGGTTAAGCTCAACCGCCTGCGGACTGGTGTTGGGCGATTCCATTCGTCCATGCACAAAGGGGTCTCGCTCCTTCACCGAATTGCGAGTGCGGCGCCTCTGAGCAAACCGCAGACCATGTACTAACAGCGTGCCCTATACATCGGGCACCACATGGAGCACGAGGTCTGACGGTTTTGGATGACGAAACTCGATGCTGGCTTAATGACATCACTGCCAGCATCTGATCCAGGCAGTACAGCAGTCTGGGGTAGTAAAAGGATAAACCCTCGGCCCCAGTCCTGTTTGTGTCTGACCTGGAGTGGATACTCTCCAAACGACGACGACGAGTTCAAAGTTCCTAAAACAAAACTAACGGACTTTTAAAAAGATACACTTTTCTAAAATGTATCTGTACATACGTTTACAACTACTGCCAAATCTGCACCGCTAAATACAACTCCTTCTTTGCATTCTTATACTTCGAAACACAGTAGCTTAAATTTACTTTAAGCACTGAAAAAGACTAATTTGCAAATTACTTCAAAACGCGTTGCGAGAAAAAGCTTGATTTGATAAAGAATGCTTTTATATTCACTTCGATTGAATAAATTCTAAATTAAAACAATTCTTTTTGCAAGAGAAAAAATACAGCCGTGTTTCATTGGTCCCTGTACTTCATTGGTCTCACATCTCCCCTACACCATGCAGATTTAATCATACAATTATCTTTTTTGGGGTGAAATTGATTATTTCAACGGATAAAACTTCTAAATTGATTTTTGGGCGCCAAAAAGAGTTTGGTACATAACAAAACTAACGGATTCTGCACAGTTATAAGTCTATTTGTTACGTTTAGACTTCTTAATGAAATCATGCAAAACCATGATGCGGGCAAAATTGTTTCGCCACCTATTGCCGCGATCTACGAGCCATGTTCTTGGTTTATACGCTTGCAGAATTGGACATAAAAATATTTTATAAAACTATAAGGATGAAACCAACCCAGCCATCGGAGGCACTTTTTGTGTCTCTTGATGCCGGTCCCAAGCCCGGATAAATGGGGAGGGTTGCGGCAGGAAGGGCATCCGGCATAAAAAAAAATTTTTGCCAAAACAGACAAATGCGAAATCATCATCAATCCATACCGGATCGGTCGAGGCCCGGGTTACCAACGACCGCCTCAGGTGTCGCACAGCAGGGCACCTGTGGAAATTATGCTACTGCTAAACATTGTGAAAATAAAAGCAAAAAAAGAGGAGGAAAGCGAGTGAAGAAGCAGCGAGAAGCATGGAAAGGAAGATGCTCACTCATTAGGGTGGGTACTTTAAATATTGGAACGATGACTGGAAGGGGAAGAGAGCTGGCAGATATGATGGAGCGAAGAAATGTAGACATATTGTGTCTACAGGAAACAAGGTGGAAAGGGAGTAAAGCAAGAAACATTGGAGGTGGATGCAAAATATTCTACAACGGAGCTGATGGAAGAAAAAATGGGATAGGGATAGTGCTGAGGGAGGAGCTGGCTGAAAGTGTCCTGGAGGTGAAGAGGGTGTCAGATAGACTGATGGCCATGAAGCTGGAGGTAAATGGGTCCATCCTAAATATAGTAAGCGCATATGCTCCACAAGTTAACAACAGCATGGAGGAGAAAAATGATTTTTGGGAAGACCTTGATGGATTGATTGAAAGTATATCAAAAGAAGAGAGGATAGTTCTTGGTGCAGATCTTAATGGACATGTGGGCAAAGGAAACATCGGGGATGAGGAAATAATGGGGAGGTACGGTGCTGGAACAAGAAATAAGGAAGGATCAATGGTTGTGGATTTTGGGAAAAGGATGGATTTGGCGATTATCAATACTTATTTCAAGAAGAAAGATGAACACAGAGTGACATATAAGAGTGGAGGAAAAAGTACCCAAGTAGATTATGTGATGTGCAGAAGGAGAAACTTGAAGGAAATGTGTGATTGTAAGGTAATATTGAATGAGTGTGTCGCAAAGCAGCACCGTATGGTGGTATGCAAAATGGCTCTTATGGTGAAAAAGAAAAAGGCAGAGAAAGTAAAGCCAAAGATACGATGGTGGAAACTGAAAGAGACAAGCTGTCAAGAAGCGTTTAGACAAGAGGTGACCAGGATTTTGGGAGGCAAGGATGGGTTACCTGATGAGTGGGACAAAACGGCAGAAATGCTAAGAAAAACAGCTGAAACTGTACTGGGAGTGACATTCGGAAAACGAAAAGGAGACAGGGAGACATGGTGGTGGAATGAGGAAGTTCAAAAAAGCATAAAAGAAAAGAAAGAGGCAAAGAAAGCATGGGACAAAATAAGAAATGAAAATACTAAAAAGATATACAAAGAAAAGAAGAGTAAGGCAAAGAAGGCAGTTGCAATGGCAAAGGGACGTGCATATGACAATTTGTATGCTAGATTGAAAACAAAAGAAGGTGAAAAAGAGGTGTACAAATTGGCTAGGCAGAGAAACAGAGCAGGGAAAGATGTACAGCATGTGAGAATTATAAAGGATGAAAATGGTAATGTTATGGTAAATTCGGAAGCAGTGTTAAAGAGATGGAAGGAGTACTTTGAGAAACTGATGAATGAGGAAAATAACAGAGACCCTAGGACAGAGGAACCAGAAGTGGTTAACGAAGAGGTAAATTGTGTCAGTAGAGAAGAAGTAAAAAATGCACTAAGAAGGATGAAAAAAGGTAAAGCAGTTGGGCCAGATGAGTTGCCAGTAGAAGTTTGGAAGTGCATGGGAGAGATGGGGATAAAGTTTTTGACCAGACTGTTCAACAGACTATTAATGGGTGAACGGATGCCAGAAGAATGGAGAAGGAGTGTGCTTATTCCAATCTATAAAAACAAAGGGGATGCACAGTGCTGTGGAAACTACAGAGGAATAAAGCTAATGAGCCACACAATGAAGGTATGGGAAAGGATTATTGAAGCAAGGTTAAGAGATAGAGTGGAGATCAGCAAACAGCAATATGGATTTATGCCAGGAAAGGGAACCACCGATGCCATGTTTGCTCTAAGAATGTTGATGGAAAAGTACAGGGAAGGTCAAAGAGAGCTACATTGTGTATTCGTGGACCTAGAGAAAGCTTACGACAGGGTTCCACGGGAAGAGCTTTGGTACTGTATGAGAAAATCTGGAATAGTGGAAAAGTATGTACAACTAGTACAGGATATGTATGAGGGAAGCGAAACAGTGTGAGGTGTGTAGTAGGAACTACAGAAAGTTTCAAGGTTAAGGTTGGACTGCACCAGGGATCAGCATTAAGTCCATTCCTGTTTGCAGTGATAATGGACAGGCTAACAGATGAAGTAAGGAGAGAACCACCATGGACGATGCTGTTTGCTGATGATATTGTGATTTGTGAAGAGACCAGGGAAGAAGTGGAGCAGAGATTAGAATCCTGGAAGTATGCATTGGAAAGAAGAGGGATGAAAGTCAGTAGGTCAAAGACCGAATATCTTTGCATAAATGGAGGAAATGACGACGAAACAGTAAAGATGGAGGATGCAAAAGTGCCAAGAGTAAAAGAATTTAAGTATTTGGGATCAACGGTGCAAGAAAGTGTTGATTGTGAGAGGGAGGTAAAGAAGAGAGTACAGGCAGGATGGAACGGATGGAGAAGAGTATCAGGAGTAATCTACGACAGGAGGTTACCAGCTAGAGTAAAAGGAAAAGTGTACAGTTCAATGATAAGACCAGCAATGGTTCGATAACCCTATGGACTTGAGACAGTGGCAGTCACAAAAAAACAAGTAGAAGAGATGGAAGTTGCAGAGATGAAAATGCTGAGGTTTGCTATGGGAGTGACGAGAAAAGACAAGATTAGAAACGAGAACATCAGGAGTACTGTTAAGGTTGAACAGTTAGGAATGAAGATGAGGGAGGGCAGGCTGAGGTGGTATGGACATGTCATGAGGAGAGACCAAGAGTATGTAGGAAGAAAAATGATGGAAATGGAGTTACCGGGAAAGAGGAGAAGAGGGAGACCAAAGAGAAGATTTTTAGATGCAGTAAAGGAAGATATGCAGGAAGTTGGTGTGAAGGAAACGGATGTTGAAGACAGAAAGATGTGGAGAATGATGATACGCTGTGGCCACCCCTGACTGAAGGGAAAGGCTGAAAGGAGAAGAAGAAGAAGAAGATAAGGATGAAACCAAACATTTATCAAAAATCGTATTAACTCTTAATTGTTTTTTTTGGAACCCGAACCGGAGCTAAACCGGAACTGAACCTTTAACAATAAAATTTTTTGAACCTGAACCGGAACCGAACCATTAAAAATATAATTTTCCAAACCTGAACTTGAACCGGAACGTTATTTTAAACGGTTCGACGTCCTGGTGTAAACCCAAAAAAAGAAAGACCTTTAGTTTGATTTCTTGTTCAACCTTTCTTGGAGGTGAAAACCAAAAAATCTCAGTTTCATTTCTTGAGTAGTTTCACCATTCTTGATGTTGAAAACCCAAAAATCTTTAGTTTGATTTCCAGATTAGTTTAACCATTCTTGGTGACATGTCGGCAGCGTGGTCGAGTGGTTAACTTGCCGGACTGATGATCAACATGGTCTCGGTTCAAAACTCACTTGCGCCATTCTGTTGTGTTCTTGGGAAAGACGCTTTACGGCACTTTCCCCTGCTTGGTGGTCTTGACAAGCAGTTCTAAATTACAGTAATATCTCTACTAAATTACTAGCGGACAGCAATATCTTGGCATGTCCGGAAGCAGGTCGGGGTAATTGCTTATCCTATGTATAGCGCCTCCGTCGCTTTCCTGCGA
This sequence comes from Diplosoma virens, assembly GCA_963680785.1. Classification (NCBI taxonomy): domain Eukaryota; kingdom Metazoa; phylum Chordata; class Ascidiacea; order Aplousobranchia; family Didemnidae; genus Diplosoma; species Diplosoma virens. The sequence goes on along the minus strand of OY796886.1, from coordinate 33,321,803 downwards.
GTCAGGAGGATAAATATAGAGATAAAAATAAAATAAAAAAATAATCCCAAAAAAATTTAGATGGGGCGCTGAAGTTTTTCCCAAATTTTTGTGACATTTGCCCGAATTATGATTTTCTAGTACTTTACGAATAGGACAAAAAAATTGTCTGAAATTCTAAGATGAAGAACAAAAAAAAGTCTTCACCTAAATTTGGTAACTATTTTCTGCAATTAATCATTGTTGCTGCACTAAAATTTCTGATTTTGCCGAAATTTTTCATATTGCTGCCTAAAAAATTCTGGTTTTGCCTAAATATTTTCTTTTCAATGCCCAAAAAATTATGATTTTTCCCAAATTTTGAAAACTTAACCCTGCCCCCTGCTGCCCCGTCAGGTACGGCTGTGCTTGGTGATGTAATAAAAAAATGTTCAATTTGATTTCTTGATTAGTTTGACTTTTCTCGGAGGTAAAGAACCCAAAAAACTTTTTACTATGTTGTCTACCCTGTTCACATTATGCTTGGCGGGTAGCATTTAACCTGCGGGCCATAGTTTGCCTATTGCTGTTTTAAATTAATCCAAAATTTAAACTAAATTTTCAATTTTTTTGTGGCAATTTCAGTTGTTTATAGAATTTTCAATCTTTCTGTTGACAAATTGACAACCAATCAGCTTCGAAATCTTGTCTAGTGGCAATGCCGATACTTCGTGTTTTGTATTTAGTTAAGTGACATTTATCCGTGTTTAATATTTACCGGTTTTAGCATTTATATATTTTAGATTAGACAATATCTAATTTAGCATTTAATTACTTATAACTTATAATTCCATGTATTTTTGTTGTTTGTTAAGATGAAGACAAACTGAATTTTATCGATACGTAAGGGTTAGTCGGTTAAAAATAATAATGCTCAATTAAAAAAAAATAAATTTAAAATTCAAATATTTGTATTAATTTTTTGGTTATGTTTAGATATTTTTGCTATTTTATTTTATTGTAACTATATGTATGTTTGTATAACATGCATGCTATTGATATCGGTACATTTTTGACTATTTTTATGATATTGCAATACAAATTTTGTTAAAAATTTTAATGTGAATCACCAAACAAAAAAAATTAATTCAGTTTGAAAACTTTACTAACTTTTGGTGTGAATCAGTAGATTTATGTATTAAGATTTTAATTGCATTTCTAAAATATTGATTTTTATCTAAAAGTTTAATTACTGGTATTTCACATTATTTTATTCAATTGGTTTAAGGGTAGATGTAAAAAAATTTTGAAATGAATAGAAATGTAGAAATATTTATTACCAGTTTTTTATTTTTACTATAATATTTTACTGTCACCAAAATCTTTGCATATTTATTCATATATTATTTTCACTATATACCGGTTTCATTTTCAATTTTTTGAAATTCTATAAAAGTCTCTGAGATTCTTTTTAATCATATTATTAAGTCAGCAGCATATTTGAGTAATTAAGATTATCATGATTGATGGAAAATGTGATTGACATGTTACAGTTCAAAACCAGCTTATGTTTTTTTTGTGTCAGCGAAGATACTTTGGACACTTTCTTTTGCTTAGCAGTCTTAGCAAGCAACTCTAAATTTTGGTCATATCTTTAAATAAACACAAATAAAAAAAAAAATTTAATCAAATATAAAGATCTTGGCATCTCCAAAAGCGCATTGGGGTAATTGCTTGAGGGTTGCTCTTTGTATAGCACCTCTGATGTTTTCCTGGAGTCAGGAGGATAATTAAAAAGATAAAAAACCAAAAGATAATTTAGGGTAAAATCAATTTTTAATTACTTTTATAAAATTAGATTAAAAGTATGTGATTGATTTTTATAAAATAAACATATGGATTAACATCTGTATTTGAAAGTATTAATCTGAATAGCCTAATTAAATCATTTATTAAGTATTAACAATAAGGTTTTTTTATTAGGTTTATGATATTAATTTATTTCTAAAAACAACACCAATTATAAAAAGTTTGCTAATACTTGTTACTGCTCTAATATTTAGAGTGTCCATAAAGTCTGGGTCCATAAGGAGTTTCACTATCTATTTTATCTAACTATGCAATTCATCTGAATTTTTGCAAAGTGCATCAAATTATGCATTGAAAATGTTAAAAAATCATTGTGAAAAAAGTATTTATCAACATTACAATTGAATAAAATTGTTTTTAAGAACCATGTGTTTTTTACCATGTATCCAGACTTTATGGACACCCTATCCAATATTAAGCTTATTTAAGACAATCCCCCTTTTTTGTTTAATCATCTTAAATAATTTCTGTTACAGATTAAAAATGTTTATCAAATGTGCTGTATTTATTTTATTCTTTGTGATGATTTTACCTTCTAATGTGAAAGGTATGTTTAAAAATGTTTAGTACTTTATAATTATATTTAACTGTATTGTTTTATTGAAAACTTTAGATTGCCATGTAGCTAACAGTTAGTACTCTGAAAATTAGACTGAACTGAATTTAGTATTATTTTTTTGCATCTATTTTGAATAAGTAATCACTTTTTTATATATATGAGACAATCACAATACTACAGCTGATCTAGCTAAACTTTAAATTGAGTTTGTCACATGAAGCTCACAAGAATACATTGAAAAACTTATTGTAGTTATAGGGTGGGGACTTCCATAGCTCACTTTTTAATTAAAAGGACATAAGGACATAAAATGGTCAATTTTGAAGAAATTTATTTCAAATAAAAAACAGAAGGATATGCGAGAAACACATTCTACTCGACATAGTTGGCCTCAGCCTCGATGATGTGCTCAATTGTCATGAAGCTCCCACAGGCCTTCTTCACCATCTCCCTGTCTATGGGGATGCATTGCTCCTTGGAGGCGATGAGAGATGCCTTGATGGTATGACGGCATCAGTTCCATTGGGTTCAAATCCGGGCTACTGGAAGGCCATTTGTTCTTGGTTATGAAGTTGTAACAGTGCTCTTCCAGCCAGGCGAGGGAGCATTTAAAGACATGACAAGGTGTACTGTCTTGCTGCCATACCCAGGGCCTGTTGCAGGCCACCTGCTTGATCCAGGGTAACACCACAGTCTCTATGACCTGCAGGTAGATCTTAGTATTGACCCTAAGATGTGTCTCAAAGATGTGCAGCAGCATCACGTCCCCGTTGGAGCTGATCATACCAAAGACCATGACTATGTTAGGGAGCTTGGTCTTCACTCTGGGCACATAGCAATCCATTGATGGTTCTGCCTGTTGTGGGCCTAGTCCTGGCAGAAATTCTTCTCAGAGAAGAACCACAGCATGTTGGACTTTTTCAGGTTAACTTAGGTTGTTGAGAAGCTTGGTGGAGTTAAGCAGCCTTCTGTCCTTGGTCAAAAGCTGGCCAGTTTGCATTCTGTAGCTTTTGCAGCATAAATCCTCGTCTACACATCGTTGAATTGTCCTTTTATCAACCCCCAGTTCAGCAGCCATGGATCTCATGGACTTGCGGCAGTCGTCCAGAGTGATAACTCTACAGGAATCCTTACTCTCCTCCAACTTTTTACACGAGTATGGTGGATGGTTCGATAACTCTGTGTATGTTCTCTTCATAGTGTCAAACTCAACACTGGTGATTACCTTATTTTTATAGCTATCCAATGATATAATATTACGAAAAATAAAATAGTTTGAAGTCCCCACAAGCTACTTGAGTTTAGATGTCCTGATTTAAGACTTAAAAAGTTATATAAAAAAAAATACATTCAAGCACTTATTTTTGTTTATAAATTAACCATAGCTTTCAGTGTGGCTATGTTAAAAAAATAAACTTGTACTTTGTTATTTTTTTTTGCAACAGCAATCAAGTGTTATTGCTATCCTGACGCTGCTTCTGGAAAAAAATGTGTTGATCAGCAATGTGAGGAAGTGGATGGAGCTTGCTATGTTCTTGTTGAAGCTCGTACCTCCATGGATTCAAATAAGGTGAAGATCCAGATAATTTAAAGCTTTTTATTAAGAATTACAGTATATAGGAAATTATTTGTACTTTTTTTGCTTGAAGCAACTTCTCTGGGTCTAAACTGCAGTAGTTTTTTTGCATAGATTTTCTATCTATGGGTATGTTTGTTGTAAATAAACTCTTTTTCTTTTATTCTTGTTCAAAAAACATTAAAAAATTTTGAAAGCGAGAGATAACGAGTCCTTACGATCTCTAGTCCCTCTATCTATTCGAATAAGATCCGAGTCGTATCTTAGTAACAAATATTCTTACAAAGCCAAACACAGCTTAACAAAGTTAGAAAATTTATTACTAATTGCTGCTATTACCAAAGCCAGAGCCAGCAAGCCAGATACAAATAAATCAATGCGCTTTCTGAAATAAAACAAAACGTTACAATAATCCGACTAGAACAATCAAAACAACCAATTCACTGCATTCTACTCATCTGTCCAAACTTAAGATTTCAGAGATTATATAGAAAGAATTCTACTGTAATGCGCAAGGCACAATCACAATAGGCAGAAGGCGCTTATCACAATTATAGCTGGCTGCTAAGAATCACGCGGCGGGTGCGTGATTGAAAAGAAAAGAGGCTGGTTCGAAACCCACGGCGAGCGCTAACAAGTTTCTTTATTTAAGTGTCAATGAAAATTGATAAGTTGATGCATGTTTTCATACTTGCGATTATTTTTAAAACAACTATCTTGCTAATAAAGATTTTTTGTTCCTTGCAAGCAATCATTCCTTCCGTTTGTTTTAGCAAGCTTTAGAAAATTATGCTAATCTCGACAGAAATTCTGAAAGGAAATTCTTGGTGAAATTTTATTGAAGTTTTCGTTAAAGGAAGCTTCTTTCTTCAGCTAATTGACCTTTAGAGAGATCGTATGTGATTTCAACAAGATCGATTATTATACAGTTGCTGACCTCTTATGGCTGTTTGGAAGAAAGGAGGCTCCGTCCTAGGCCTCGACCGCTTGTTTGCGAAAATCTTCCCAATTCGTCAGATAGGATCAGCTGTTGCTTCGATGGGGATTTCTGCAATCGCAATTTAACTGTGCCTACATTTCCGCCCCCTTCCACTTTGATGCCTCCAAGTAAACGAGATGCTTTTAATTCGTTTGCATTACAATATTCATTATAAACCAGTAGCTGTTTCAATAGCACTTTTGATTTATTATGTTTCTTGCAACTGATGTTTTAAACTTTCGTTGACGCCGAGTTAATATATGTTTTAATTCAATAACCACGTATGTGCAAAAAAAAAACTTGGAATTTTCTATAATTCGCTAGCATTAGTTAAGATTTGGTTTGTTTCGGGAGTTCCAATCTGCGACCCTCTGTTGTATTTATCTATTCTTTTTTTTAACGCACAGTTGATACCATCTAAAGCAGTAATTTCCAATCTTTCTACAATAGCGGACTGGTAAAATTTTAAAAATGTTCATGGACCGGCAACAAAAAACCGTATCGTGAATAGAACTTATATTGGAAATCTTTTTGTAAACTAAAATTGTCGTTGCGTAACATAACGCAAGATTTTGGCATAGGCTATGTATTTACATCTAAGACAAAAATTTACAACAAAGTGCAATCAAATCAACTGAAACAACAAAATGTCGATCTATTTACATATAAAATCAATGTTAATGTGAAATTTACTGCTGTTTCGCTGCCAGTATGGGAGGCAAGTGAGGCATTAAACAGGTTTTTAAAACACGTAGTTCGGTTTGTTGTGCTTTGAATGAAAGTGACGAGCAAGTTTCGAAGGTTGCATGAAGTCATTTGAGAGAATTCGGGGCACACCAAACATAAGGGCCGTGGCGATTGTTCATTACACGGAGCTATAGTAAAACCAAGCTCTAAGTATTTTTTGTCGTATTGCCTGACAGATTCCCTTTTTCGTTTTTTACTTTCTCCTGTGACACTCAACTTATTTGAGTATGCACTTTTTGTAGTTTGCTCTACACTTGCAGTACGTCTACTGATACTTGCTTTATTTCCATTTTGACAATTAGCTTTTATTGGTTTATTTATATTGTTCACCTCTATATTTATCCTCCTGACTCGCAGGAAAGCGACGGAGACGATACATAGATAATACATAGGGCAAGTAATTATCTTGACCTGCTATCCGGTTAAAATTTTTTTTTTTTGTAGAGGTATGATTGAAATTTAGAACAGCTTGCTAAGAACGCCAAGCAGGAAAATTTAGAACAGCTTGCTAAGAACGCCAATCAGGCTTTGAACCGAGACCGTGTGAATCACAGTCTCGGCGCTCTTAACCACTCGAACGCACTGCGGACACCTGTTTCAGAAGTCTTACTTTTATCTCTATTGTTAAATACACCATAATACCTTGTTCTTTCATTATTCCACATTAATCTTTCTGTTGTTTAACAAGACTAGCTATAGCAGCATCAAAGTGATGAATAGCTTTGTATTGAACTTTTTAAAAGCTAGGCGCAGTTTATGATGAAAAAATCGTAAACGGCAGAAAACTTTGGTCGTTAACTTCCACAATTAAAAACAATTTTCGTTATCAAGGAAGGCGAGATACGCCAGTTTACTGCTGTGAATCGGTCAAGCGTAAAATAAGTTTTACAGGAAGTAACAACTTTGCAATGCTTACCATTTCGTATTAAAATTAATTTGGCACAAAGGAAAGTAGTTTGCGGACCGGAAACTTTGCGGATCGGGAACCACTGGTTTATAATACGAAAACTTCAATTGTTATTTTTCTTATTGCTTAAGACAAAATATACATTTTGTTGTGGTGATATCAATGCACATTGCTTTATTAACTACAATTATGACCATTTAGTTAAAAGTCTTGGTAAAGTAAGATGTTATTATAGTTAAAGATTATATTAGCCGATACCGGTAAGATGAGAGTTTACAAATTTTTTTGTGAATTGATTGATTTTGGTCAGAAATAATATTTAAATGTTTGCTTTGAGCATAGAAGATGTAAAGCAGAATTTCTAAACTCGTTGAAGCATGGACTCTTAGACTAATTTTGCTAAACTTGGTGGCACCCCAAGTCTAAATGACCAAAAAAAAGTCGCTAGCGGATGAGGACTTTTTTGTCTTTTCTTGACTTTCGAAAAAAAATTAACACTTTTTTGGGTAATGAGCTTACCATTGGCAGGTTTTTATAACCTAAGAAGTGCTGATGGACAAAGTAAAATATAGATAGCAAATTATTATTTTATAGAAAAATCTTGTGGACCCCTGGATAAGTCGCTAATGACCCCAGTTTAGAAATCCTGATGTAAAGCAAAGAGGGATGTGGAAAAAATTGCTACCTTTTCCTAGTTTAAATTAGACTATTTATTCTGTTGCCATGTTTTGCGGCTGACTAGCCGTGTTTTACATCTCTACAGTATATCAATGCAAGATGCAGCAATTTTAGCTGAGGCAAAAAAAGTTTTGTCATGCTCCAGGCTATATGCTCTTAATTTGTTGGAACTAATGCAACATTCTTTGTTTGCAGCTAACCCAAACTCAAGTGATTCGACTAGTAACGTCATTATCATTGTAGGTAAGAAATTTTTGTGCTTTTAATGTTTTATTGCTTTTTGTAACTGCCAATTTTTTGACATCGCATTCACACGACGTGCCCTTACCATTAAGTATTGGTTCGATTGCCGCTATTGTGTAACAATGCTGCAATTTCGGTTTGCTGCCTTTGGCGTTTTGATCTTTATTGCTGTTTAATGATATTCATGTTTAATCGCAATATTGCTTTTTCTTTGCAACACCTAAAAAGTAGTTCGTGGAATCTTTTTGTTTTTCTAATACTGGTCTTCTGTTTTCAAAAACAAATCACTGTTTTGAGACCTTATAGAACCAAACTAAGAGAAGGTTTGTAAAAAAGGTTTATATCAACAATTTTTTTCTTAGAAATGCTTTTCTAGAAAAACTGTTATGGTTCTCAACACACTTGTGTTCGCTAGAACTACTAAATAATGTGAAAAACGTCACTGTTATTCTCGCCTTATCGTTTTCACTCGCACAAAAACCGCCTTGGACTTGGTTTTAAAAAAAGAGCAATAAATATATTTTCTTGTTTTTTTAGTGCTATTATTCAAGATTGCTCTATAATTTTTGATAGGACCTGGTTCGAGTTTACCAATCGTTATTTTTAAGTTTGTCATTTGCCGTAAACTTTTTGGCACCTTTTCTTAGTTCAAGTTGGAATCCCAGTTTTGTGGCACTTTGCTTATTTAGCTAATGCGTTTCAAATCGTTATCTGAAAATGCTAAATTTTTTTGACATGTTAAAGTTTAATCGATAATTTCAGTAAAAATTTAAACATTTTGCAAAAAAACAAAAAGCAAACATTTTGCAATAAACCACTTGAAATGTTTCGAAAATTTAATTTCTTTGAAACTTCCATGTCCCACCCCCCCAAAAAAAAAACCGTATGTTCTGTGCTTGCTCATTTGGGTTGTCTTGTTTAGCGGTTATTTTGGCCGTCTTACTTGCTCTCAGTGTTCTATTTCTGTTTTGGCGTTTGCTGCCTCGAATTATGAAGAAGAAATATTCGAACTATGCCCATCCTACGACCCCCGACCCCCCAAAGAACTTACCGTCTTCTTCAACAACGGGTAAGTAATCTGTGGAGAAAGTAAAAAAAAAAATCCAAAAAACTAAGAAGCATGTTTGCATTTAAACTACTTGAGATTTTTTTGTCGTTTTGCTATTTATAAAATAATTTGTAAAAGTTTTGTCTTTGAGAAAAAGGCAGTAAATAGCCTCGCTGCCGAATTTAATCCTCGTTTTCCTATATGATCCAAGGCCGCCTGTTTCTGCCTATTTCTATCTTACACTATTGAAGAGACATATGATCACTATTGAAGATATATGATCACTATTTAAGAGACGTATGACATATTTTGTTTTTGACTTCTAGTTGCGTATTTTAAAAACTTTTTGTGTCTGCTTAGTAAACTCCTCTTCGGCCTAGCTTGAACCATAGTGTTCTTGCGCTGCATGTACTAGAATTAGGGGCACACCATCGCAGTGGCCGGTAACTTGAATTGAACGAGGTTACGAGCAGCTTGCTTATAATTTTACAAAAGATAGTTGAGTTTGGGAAATAAAATTTCGAGTGATTTTAAGTTTTCATTTTTTAAACGTGCTTAACAATCTACATCGCTATAGTTCTTAAATTTTAAGAAAATTTTAAGCAATTAACAATACGTTTTTATAGAATATCTTTTTAGAATATCAAAATAGAGAAACAAAAGTGTTTGCTATTTTCAGATAGTATTAATTGTACAAAAATATTTTCAAGTTGTTTTTATTGAGGCATAAAATTCAATAAATTAAGAGTATCACTATTGAAAAAAAAATCCAAAAAGCAAAAATGCAATTAAAGTTTGATTTCCCCCTTCCCTTTAAAAGTCAAGAAAATCCAGTTGACCATGTGGGTTTAAAATTGTTGGAAAATATTTCTCTAAATATTAGGCTGTCATGCATTTGTTGGAGCAGAAAAATCTCCTGTTTGCTTTTAATTGAAAAATTTCCGTCAATGTACTAAAACTTGCGCATCCGATTTATTAGCAACTGTCGTCTTACAAATGTTCATTGGTAAAATCAAGATTGTTTTTTATCATTTCGCAAAGTATCCAAACGAGATAATTTCAAAGTAATAATGTTACCAAAGCTTGTTTTCTCTACGTCTGTTAGGCGAACACAGGATGAATTTCAATTGATGTCATTTCCCCTCGGTCCACGTTTAAGAGGTCAAAATAATAAAACAAAAAAGTGATCTTTTGCCAAAGAAATAAATCGGGAAAGTTTTACGAGTTAAAACACTTCTGCCGTTACATCGGATAATTTTCATTCAAAATAATGGCTAAAAATTTTGACGCTCATACTCTGTTGTTTAACTTTGATATATTTGTTCAACCCAACCTTTGTCGTCGTGTTTAATTGTTTTTCTAAATTTAGTGGATTATTTTAAGCATCCTAATGCACTGCCCTATAATAAACGTGCTGCTTGTTGATACCGGAACAAAATCGATGCTTGAATGGTTTTCAAATTTCAATATAAAAAGAATTTTCCAGTGTGCTTTCATAATTTTTAAGACGTAATTAATTGTTCAATATTCGCACGGTCGAATGTTCTAGCATTTAAATTCAAACTACCTTAAATTAAGATTGAATGCCTTAAACAAACGGTAAAAGTTCATGTTAAAGTTAACGGTCTTTATTTGGTAATTATTTCAGGTTTTTATTTAGTGATCTGTTGCGTTCTAGCAAACTTGGAATATTATCCTTTTTCAGTCTTTTGTTTGTTAAAATCAATTTCATGCAAACGGATAAATTTTTGATGTACTTTCCAAAAAAACTTCATATCCAATTAAAATCTGCTCGTGTTGTTGCGAATTGTTGACGGTTACGTAGTTTTGAAAATTGCTAACACACACGACTTCTTCCTTTGTCGTTGATATTCTGAGAGGCTTGCTTGGATGAATTCATTGTATTCGATCAGAATAGATTCAAAATTTTCCCGTTATATTCGTGATATATTTGCTTTTGTTTTTGCGCTTTATTCACCAATTTGTCACGACGTATTGGTAGTTGTTCCAGTTTGTACCTGATTTCTCTCTGTGCAAGTGCTGTAGGCGTGAAAATACAGGCGTGTACGTGTCATCACGCTGTCACACATAAATACGAAAAGTCAGACAAACGAACAACAGTTCTCAATATTAATCGTTATTCATACAATCAATTGAAGTCCCGAGTTTTTGTTTCATTTAACTTGAAATGCGTTTGTTCATGGAATCTTTGTTAGTAGAAAGCAGCCAGATTTTTGTGGCGCGATCAATTTTAGTCATCATAAAAGCTTTTCGTTTGACACCGTTTTTTCTTTCGGAAATGTATGAAAAAGCTTTTGATGACACTAACTATGTTTCAGGTGTGAATGACGTCACCATGAACGGTTGGTCAAGCGGCTCCGGTTCTGGTCAGCCGCTGCTCGTACATCGCACCATTGCTCGGCAAATCCACCTACTGAACGAAATAGGGAAAGGAAGGTACTGGTCATTTTTTCTTGTCTTCGTCTCTTCTTGCTGACCAACAGTTTTCGTGTCAGATACGGCGAAGTGTACCGCGGAGTGTGGCACGGCGAGGACGTCGCTGTGAAGAAATTCGCCACCAGAGACGAACAGTCGTGGTTCCGAGAGGCAGAGATCTACCAAACCAGCATGCTTCGTCACGACAATATTCTCGGTTTTATCGCCGCTGATAACAAAGGTCTTTAGTTTGTATTAGTTGCATTGAGAAGCGGTTAATCGGTCGAACAGTACGGCAATGCACTTGCTTTTGTAACGAGCTCGGTGTTTTTTTCTTTTTTTTTGTGAACGCTCGATTTCTGGCGCGATTGTTTCGCAAATTATAATTTCACTTATATTGTGAATAAAACGATGACATCACGTGAAAATTATGTAAACACTGGTCCAGACGCCTTCGACAAGCCATCAACAAGCTGGCGAACAACAAACAAACAAGTTGATGCCCTCTAATAATCGATCGTGTTTGGCAGACGTCGGTACGTGGACTGAGCTCTGGCTTGTATCGGAGTATCACGAGAACGGTTCTTTGTTCGACTACTTGTCCGCCAATAAAGTGACAGTAGCTGAAATGTTGAAACTGGCTTGGACGATCGCCAGCGGCCTTGCTCATCTTCACATGGAAATCATCGGGACGCAAGGTTGGTGCGCGTTTTTTGCTTTAAAAAAAGCTTTTTTTTTTAATTCTCGAGTTTGAACAGGAAAGCACGCCCGATCGTGTGCATTCGCTATTGCCAGCAAGCCGGCTGGCGAAATGTAAGCTTTTGAAGGCGAAACAGCTGTTTTTCGTTTTGACAGCTGATTATTTAACGCTTGCGTTTGGTCAAAATACTCAATTTCTCGATTTGTTAGCCGAAAAGACTGCTTATTGAACATAGTAACTACATTCAAAAATGCTTTTGTTAAAAAAAATTTACGCACTAGCAATAAACACGACCTAATTAATTTCACGATGAAGGTAAACACGATATTTTTGACACGAGCCTTCGGCATCAGTGCATCTAATATCACGATGCAATTGCGGTTAGTAAATGTCGAAATACTAGAAGAAAAAACTTCGACGTTGTTCTGGTATTTCGTTTGTTTTATTACTGCGATTATCGTTTGCATTTAAGAAAAGGTCTCTCTCATAGCTTTGTCATTAGAAATAGCATCGATCATCATTTTCCAACGGCTTAATTGAAATACCAAAGCATTAACGCTGTTTGATTGATTGCATTAGTATTAAATTCGTGAAAATGTTATTACGCAACCCTGTTTTCGACTTAACGTTATTGTTCTTTAGCAAAAAGAAGAGCGAGATTATATCTGCTTACGTAATAAACACTGACCAATAAACCTAAAACAATTACGAATTTGAAATGATCGACTTGATTTTGCCTCTAAACTTTCGCTTCACGCTCTGGTGATTTTGAAATACGTGACTAGCCGACGCTTTGCAACCAGCTAACTTTCATCTGCCGTTATAGCGATTGAGAGAGCGCGACCTAATTGCCCTGTTGCTATTTGTCCTTTTAAAATTTGGAATAAGTTGGTGTTATGGCTATTACTTTCTTGCGGTGTTCAGTTTATATTTCTTTTCATCATTAATTCTTTTGATCTCTGCAGCTATATTTTGCGAAACGAGTTAGATTGCTTTCGAAAATTTGTTTTCGCAGTACTTCCATCTATTCGAATAAATATTTTTAAAAGCTTTTATTGCAGATAATTGTTGATTTCGTGTCAAAGGTCATTTCGCTCGCATGATTGCACAGACTTCAGTAATTTAGTAATAATTTTATTTAATGTAAGCTTTTCATTGCAATTAATGAAGCAATGAATTCCTATATGTTAAACATTCCCTCATTAATATGTAAATAAATATGTTTTTTGCTTCAAAATATAAAAAAAAATTCACTTGACTTTTGCTCTTGGTTGTGTGCTACAAATCATAAAGTCTATTATTTTACAGAGTTTTGTAAGATCTAAACGTTTGTGTTGTTTTTAATTCTTCATCCGAATTCTTAGTTCAGAAGTCTTAAAAATTGTGTGATGGGTTTTTCTCAGATAAAGCTGCAAGATTTTCTCATTCAAATATTTTCTTTGTTTTTTTTGTGCATACAAGAGATTTCACTTGAATATAACTTGAATCTATTTCATTTTTGCTATTAACTTGTTGTAGATTATAGACTACAGCAATTTTTATGTTGGATGCAAGCTTAATTTAGCTTCTTTTGGAAACAACTATCGATTCAATACTTTTGTTGCAGATAATTATTTTACAAAGCCAAAAGCCCTTGTGCTAAATTTTAAGTTTGTTATTAACAGCGATATTCCATTGACGTCAGTTGATAACGGCCATATTGAAATTTAAAAGCAAGAAACTTACTAAAGTTTATGAAGTGCTCGCTTGGATTCTTAAAAGTAGTAATTTTCTGTAAAATTTAATTTCCTCTTGATCAAGTTATATTAAGCTTCAGAAAATTCCGCCAAAAATTGATATAAACGAGTGAAAGTAATTCGTATTCCTCTAGTTTCATGTACTGAACAGTTGCGAGCTTACTTGGCCGGAAAGTTTCTTCAAGTTTAAGTTTCATTTCAATTTGAGCAAAGTCGAGCGCCGACTTTTATCTTCAGTTTTTCTAAATATAAAAACAAAAACAAAAACAAAAAAACGAAATGATTGCGGAAAAACTTTCCTCCAATTAAAAGAAACCCCTTGAACCCACTTATAATAACAGTGACATTTTCCCGCCGTTTCTTGCAATTGTGCTTCCATTTACTACAAACTTACGACCAAACCAGTTCGCTGTCTTGCATGCACGTGTATCTGAGTTTGTTTACTTTTAGGGCTTTTATGGATGGTTACTTATATTTTTTGATTCTACCAATTCGTGTTGATGAATTATTTTTCATCAGGTAAAGCTTGCGTTCTGTTTCAAATGAAGTTGATCATTGCATAAACTTTTGCTACAAACAGTATTGCTATTCTCTTTAGTGGCATTCGAAATGGTTCGTCCCAATGTCTTGTTTGTCTGTATTAATTAGCCAATCTGTGAAAAGTGAATTAGTTTGTTGAACGTCATGATTCATTTGAGGATCCTTCTACAAGTCACTTTGTTTTGCAAACTGCTTGTTTTTTCGTCCCAGCAGAAATCCTTCTACTGTTAACATTAAAACTCTTCGATTGCTGAGTTGTTTCTATCGCTTTAACTGAGTAACGTTTTTAACTCGGAGATAGTCGTGTCATTGTTCAAACCTGTTTTCTTGTTTTTTTTTTGTTACTTAATGGGTAATCATTGGTCATACTTTTTTTTAACGGTATTTTAAACATTTGCCCTTTTTACAATGCATCCAACATTTACTTGAGCAGTTCAGCATTGCGTACAGTGCGATTTACTGTTGCTCACGACGTTCTATCTTCAATTTTGTAGAAATACAAACGATAAAATTTATGCACTTCCACTCTTCATGCGAGGTCGGGCAAATGTTTGGTGAAACGCGTAGAATTAATTCAAAACCAGCTCATTTCTTGACCCATTTAATCATCCTATAGCTTCGAATAAAATGTAAAGTCAAAGTGAACTGCAGTCAAAAGATGTTTTGGCATCTGGCTATTTTGTAGGGCTTGAAATTAAAAAAAGTGGTGCTTAAATCGAAAATAAAAAAGTGGACTCTCATCTCGCTGTATGAGACACAAGCGAATTCGATTAATGGTCGTCATCTAAATTTCGTTATTTTAGCACGACCACGGCTCTGAAAAAAGTTGTTTGTTTATTTGTTTTTGATTTTTTTTGAAAATCGTGTATTTTTTGACCAACAAACCTGTGTGCGAAGTTTTGCAGCGGTAATTGTTCGGCTAACTTCATTCTTTTATTTTTCGTAGTTACAGATAATAGTTTTTAAATTTTTTGTTGCAGACCCTTGTTGTTTTTTTAGAAAATCGTAGGATACCGTTTATTTTATGGAAAGTTTAACATTTTTTTTACTTTTAAAAAGCGTCATTCAAAAAGATTTGTGGCCAAGCCAGTTTTTCGTGTGCCTCATTTTAGGACTTTTAGGTTTTGAAATTTTTACTCCCACCTGAACAAAAGTAGAGATTTCGCAGTACCCACGCATTGATCTTGGACTGTTTGGTTTTCTTAAACTAATTCTGATTCACGTTGAAAACACTGACTTAGGCAACACAAAAATAATTAATTCACTGGACAATTGATTTAATACCAGTTTGAGAATCGTTGATAAACAAAAATTTTTCAAAGTTTAAAATTTCTTTTCCTTAAAACTACTTTTGGAACTCCGTAGTTTTTTTGTCATGTCATATTTGCTCAAGACTGGAATGCTGTTTTGCTATTTAGGGAAACCACCGATTGCCCACCGTGATCTGAAGTCAAAGAACATCTTGGTGAAGAAGAACGGCGAATGCGCGATCGCCGATCTCGGTCTCGCAGTACGCCACGATTGCTCTACGGACACCATCGACATTCCGTTCAACAGCAAAGTCGGAACGAGACGGTAAAACCCTTTTGCTTTCGCTTGCCTTCCACTGCCCGCCATGTCGTACGCAATCGCTTTTCATGTGCGAAACATCGCTTTCAGCATGCATTTGTGTCCTAAAGTATTGACATGGAACGTTCCGCTCGATGTGAGCACGTTTACATTGTGTGACCTCGCCGAGCTTGGATTGAAACAATGGATTGTTGAGATTCCACTCTGCGGCATTTTGGATTTCGACTTTGAAATGGAGCGTGTTAGGGTGGCAGCCTTATTTGTGAAACCAAACCTATGTTAACCCAGTGCCAGATTGAAATCGTGAACACTCATGGTTGGTGTGCAATAATAATGATTACATTGACCATTGCTTTCTACTTAACTAGACAGCTTTTTTAAGTTTGTCTATTTGGCATTTGCTGTGTTCTGAGATGCCTTTATTTAGCCAGTCAGGCGCAATAAATTTGCTGCTTTTTGAAGGGTCAAATTTTTTTCAAAAGGCTCAAATAAAGCGCTTGAAAAAGCTGTGACGTGCAACAAATATCCACTTGCATTACTGACTTTCGTGTTTGTCACTAACTGCCCACCAACGTGCTTAATTGTGTTACGCGAGCTATATGTGAGAACATATTACACAAATCTTTTCTATTTTCCGTTTGACGGCGATGATGTTGATCGCGATTGCATTTGTAAGAATTTGCAAAGTTAATGAGATCGTGCTACCTTTTTGCGAGTTGCCAAATTGAAATTTCCGTTTGCAAAAGAACCAAACGCACCGTAAGCCACAGCTGCAGCAAGCGCCCCCATTCACGATGCATTGGCGGTTGCATGTGTAATCTCACGCGCGCACTGAGGCGCGGTGACGCGCTTTTTCAACTACTTTGGAATGAGCAAAATTTCCTTTAATTAACTCGCACAATTGGCTCTGCCAGGAAGACAAACGAGTTAGTGATATGTCAAGCACGTCACGATGACACGTCACCATGGCTCGCACAAGGGGTTTTAGTCACTTGGCAAGAGAACGAAATCGGTTTTCGCTCCTCCTAAACTGAAACTTTCTCGCAGGTATATGGCTCCCGAAGTGCTCAACGACACTCTCAATATACGTCGCTTCGACTCGTTCGTTCGAGCGGACATCTACTCCCTCGGTCTCGTGTTCTGGGAGATCGCGCGACGCTGCAACGTCGGAAGTAAGTTACTCTTCTCAGAGGACGAGTGGAATCCCTTCTTTATTTAAGTGATCCCCCGATTATTTTGCTGTCGATGTAAACGATCGATATATTTTCGGTCGAACAAAGTTCAAAAATTTGAGGCAGTAAAACTGATTAAGATTTGCTTGAATAATAACGCGAAAATTTCCACTCGTTCGATTAGCAGAATTTAATCAGCACTTTTACTCATATTTAATCAACCGCAGAATGATCGAGTGACGTGGTTTTTTGCTCGATGGATTAAAATCTATTTGCACTTGACTTCCGCAACTAGCTCTCTACTTTGATATTTCTTTATTGGTCTTTTAAGGTTTGGTCAATTTCTAGTGGAATTACTAATTTTACAATACGATTTGCAAGATTATTTCTTTTGACAGCAACGACGAGTTGTTAGTCAACAGGTCCTTGTTAAAAATATCTTGTTTTTAAATTTTGCCCTATTGACGTCATGGCTAATTAGTCTTTCTTGAGCGGAAGTATTTATGGGTAAGAGATTTAGAGTTGCTCGCCAAATTTTATGTGTGGTCATTTCGGAAATCGTAATATATTGAGCTGTTTCTTAAAACGTCGAAATCTTAGAATTGAATTTGCCAAAATACGAAACGAGACTTCAATCGTTTTTCTATTAACCTTGGAGCTTAGACGTATTTTCTACAATTTCATTTTGGTTGACTTAAAAATATAACTAACTGATTGTTGACGTAGTTATAAAACTAGAAAACAAAGTGGTTTGGATGCTAAGCGATGGTCTGTTAACGTAATGCTCATCTATTTCAAATTCAGCTGCACTCTGTGTTTGCTAAGCTTGAAGGCAATCTAAACGGCTTTTGGTATGAGTGTTTTTCATAATCACGTCCAGTTTATCTTCATTCTTAGTTACTCTTGCCACTGAATTTACATACGTAAAAGTAATATCGACTACATTTTCTAATAATTTTTAAAAAAATTTGAAGTTGGCGATTCGTAGTTATTTTTTATTTTTATCCTCCTGACTCGCAGGAAAACGACGGAGGCGCTAATAAATAGGGAAAGCAATAACCTCGATCTGCTTCCGGAGATGCCAAGATATTGCTGTCCGCTTGAAATTTAATTGAGATATAATTTTAATTTAGAACTGCTTGCCAAAACCGCCAAGCAGGGGAAAATACCATGTCTTTCCCAAGGACACAACAGAATGGCGCGAGTAGGCTTTGGACAGCGACCATGTCGATCACAATCACGGCGCTTTAACCACTCGACCACGCTCCCGCTATATTTCATAGATTTGTTCAAGTAGACATCGGCATTCACTCGCCTGAACTAGGCTACTTTCCTAATGCACAGAAATTTGTTATGCTAATTGCTGCAATCAACAATCACTCGAAATTGAAAATTTTTGTCCTATGTGCACATACGCGTAGCATGTATCACATCGTGTGCCGCCATTTTTTTTACTCGGAAAGTGTTGAAATATGAAGTACGTGCATTTAATGATAGAGTATGCAACAGGATCTTTAACGTTGTTCTGTGGGTCTGGAGGATAAATTGAAATATCAACGATGATGTTGATTAACAGCGGGATTTCAAATAAAGTTCTTTTAGTTAGATACTCTCAGACGAGCAAGCAGACTTGACAATCGTACAACTGTTTTAAAATAATCTGATACTTTCGCTGTGCTTGTAAATAGTTGGAGGGCAATCAAATTGATAAGACTGAGCAGAATGCTTCGAAACTTTGCAAGTTTGAAACATCCCGTGATACTAATGCAGTCGGTCGTACTGCTTGCGGTTACATAACACGCAACGTACAAACTTTAATCGAAATATCCTTTTCAGATCAAGATCTGGACTATCAACTTCCCTATTATGACTCTGTCCCTGACGATCCTTCAGTGGAAGAAATGCGAGTGATCGTGTGCGACAGGAAAAAGCGACCTTCCAAAGAGGACACGTGGTGCAAATACGAGGTGAATTGTCTGCTCGAGTTTTTAAATGTCGCGTCAGCCTTGGCTTAAGCAGAAAGTTTCTAGTTGCTTTTGTTGAAAAGCAAACTTGACACACTCGTTATTGTCACGAACTATTCTTTGTTTTTAGAGCATGTCTGGCATGGCGAAGGTGATGGAAGAGTGCTGGTATGAGAACGCTTCTGCTCGTCTCACCGCGATCAGGACGAAGAAGTCGATTGCGAAGCTGCAGCTCGAAGAAGGTGTAAAAGTCTGATCTGGTTAAAAACCTTCTTCGCTGTTGGGTTGTTCGCACGCTGAAAGGGAAGACAAAATCACCACGTGGTTGTAAGCACTCTTGCTCCTCGCGGAAATTACGTACTCGCGGAGCTGGCTGGTATTTGCGTTTTTTCTTTTTATAAATTTTCTGTTTTGTGCGTGGGGTGCTTCTAACGATGAAAGAGAATGTACTAAATAGCGCAGAAAAATTGAATCGGGCAAGAAAAATGTCTGTGCTTACTGTTTTAACTTCGATTACTAATTTTAATCAAATGTTTTTATTTTTAACAAAATCGTGTGTGTACATACAAAATAAAACACTTCGTCAATAAACTTATGATTGTGGAACGGGGAGTTTTCTCTCGGTCGATTTCTTTCTCAATTCCGACTTGATTGCCTTCACTGGGTCGACGTCGTCGGGTAAATGTACGTATCGCACCTTCGATGCCTGATAGGAAAGTTCAAAGTATGGTAAAAAGAAATACACTTTGTAATGTTACGTTAAAAAAGATTAGTTCAGCACAATTAGTATTGGCTTAACAAGGACTAGAATGTTTATTGACTATTTTAATTTACGGCATAGCTCTGTCTAGGCATCTTGAACATCGCTCGAGTGATTGAGGATGGTGTATTTCTGTACACCATATTTTTGAAACGTGGACGTTCCTAATATTTTTTTTGGGTGGCGTGAAAAGGTTCCTAATCAAAGTGCCAGTAATCAGAACAACAATTAAAGGAAGAGTTCTGTGCACTTGAGAGATGTTGGCTTAAGTGAATTCTCAAAATTCCAGATGTTTAAACATTGAAATTGCAAAATTAAAGCAAAGTTTAATGCAGTTGTGTAGAATTCGCTTTTGTCGACCTGTTAAGGAAATGAAATAGTTTTGGAATAGGTGAAGCAGCAAAATTTTGATCGTGTTCCAGTGCATGAATCTTAAAATGGATTTGACTCTGATTGCCAGTTTGGACCTGATGTAATTATTATCAACAGTTTTGGGATCACTTCCACAACGACGTCATATTTTTTTCCATGGTGAAAATTGGTTCTTTTGCTTGATATATAACTGCTATAAAATAAACACTTATTTCAACTGATTACAGTTACAACTTTCACTAGGTCAAAGATCGTACGACGTACGCCCGTGCTAATTTGAACTGCCCTTTTCAGAAGTTTCTTAGCTGTAAATGAGAGTACCGCTACTGTATATTGTAAATAAGATTACTTACCTTGTAAACAAAGCTACAACTGTTACCATAAAAGACGCTTTATCTTGTCTAAAAAATTTAGGGAAGCTTTACACTTTAAGGGTACGTCATAAGCACTTCAGGCAGTGGCGACTCCAAGACTTTGTCGCTGCTCGGGCTCGTGTTTGATACTGATGCAACTAGTTGCAAATACACTACATCTCGCAGTAGATTACTACTCTAAGATAACGATAGCGGCTAAAATTTTGTAATAAATTAAAATATATGATGGCTAAAGCTATAAACTGTTAATTATTCCCTCGGGTTGAGCCCGGGTGCTTAAGCCACTATTGGTCTTTGACGGAAATTAGAGGGCAAAAAAATTTGTTTTCAATTGGAAGAAATAAATGAAATGTATCCCAATATATTCAAAATATTTATTCCTACTTTTTAAGCTGTTTTCTATTATTTTTGATTACCTCATCTAAACGTCTAACAACGCTGTTATCGAAAACAGGCAGGGTTTCGAGTACTATTTCATCAAATATGTATCGGTTTCTTTTTCAAAGCTTTCCAAGAATCGTTTGAAGTGTTGCTGGCTCTTGATTCAAAATTTGACCACACAAAGAAATCCACGTAGTTTAATCAGAGAAACACGAGGGCCATTTTATTTTGCTCCAAAATCTTGGAAATAATCTTTGCGAAAATTTTAAGTGTCTGCTGGTCGACCCACTTGGCGAATTTCTTTCCTTACTACTTTGACGATCTTTTTTGATTTAGCAGTTCTCAGTCTACCACGTCATGGCCGATCATTTGTATCGCCTGTTCTTTTATCTCTTAATAGCGTCATAAATAGTCGGTTTTGGGATTTTGAGAGTGCTTATGATAGTCGGGACATTCGAATTATAAAGATACGTTTTCGTGATTGCCTAGCGATTGATTTGGTTCAATTGTTAATTTACAAAAATTTAAATTTTTATATATATATATATATATACATTGCAAAAACAACGAATTAGATCGAAAAACCCTATAATTTGTGAACCATTTTTGCTTCCGTCGTAACAATCCGGTTTATCGGATTTCAATGCAATTAATTTAGCACATTTGTTTCAAAACTTTCGTGTCGGAGTCGGAAAGCGGGGTTTCCGGATTAAAGGGGTAAAATGCATAAGAATTCCGTTTCCGGCAGTTTTGGGTCGAATATCGGGGATTCCGGATTAACGAGATCGGACTATAATTTATTGAAAATACGGAATAAAAAACACATAAAACGATAAACAACTTACCTTGATGTGAATCTCATCGAATCGGATTTTCTTTTGCGTTAGCAAGATTAACTTTGCGTTGGTCAACCAAACATTTCCAAAACCATCGCACTGCAATAACTTGCCGGACACAGTGCTGTCGTTTATCGTTTCAACAACGACAACGCGACCTCTCATCGCAGATAAAAGAATCGAGAGCGTGTTGAACGAATGGAAACGCTCTTTGGCCCGACTTGCCATCGAACGGCGTCTGTTACGTTAAGCATAAACATTTAAAACGAAATCACTTTTAAGGCTTTACAAAGCGAAGATTTGAAAGGAAACTTTTTGCAAAAAATAAATGTTTTAGTATGGATGTTTTGATGGGGTTAGAGGGCATAGAAATTTTAGTGATTCCAAAATTATACTTTTGCTGTTGCTTAAAAACTAGGGTGGCCATTTTTTCGAAGTGACGAATCGGGACAAAAAAAATCGTCCCTAAAAAGTAGTGATCTCTAAAAAACACTTTAAACCTGTATCAAATTTCTTGCTTTTCGTCCCTAAAAAGCAATGATCTCTAAAAAACCGCTCGACCACGCTGCCGATAAATACTCAAAATAATTAAATTTAGGAAGAGAGGTGATTTTTAAAATCCACTTAAAAATTATAGCAAGCAAAATTAAACATTTCATTTAGTTTGTAAAATTTTTATTAAAAAGCTGAACGTTTTCGACTATCATCAGTCCTTATCAAAGCATCTAAAATTGTTTAAAATCATCTAAAAATTTTTTAACCATAAACGACAATTACAATCAATTAAAATATATAAAAAACAACAATTTTCTCAAGTTTATGCTGTCACTGTTATTACTAATTCAGTTTATAGGCAAAGACAATTACACAAAACAACGTCAGAATTCACAGAAAAAAAGGAGAAAAAAAAAAAATAATAATGCAAATCACATGACTAAATTAGAAGAGTTGTAGTAAAAAAGAAGAGCCATTTTTATACATTTGTTTATTTAATTTCGGTTGATGTTTTTTAATTATTAACGCTTCGTGAATTTTACAGTCATAATCTGAGGAACATTTCTTTATAACACTAAAACGATGTATTAAGCTATCCATATCTTTTTTATTACACAAATTACATTCAATAATATGATCTTTTATTTTGCTTTTGACCGAAGTAGTATTTATTTTTTTATCGCGTCCAAAATTGGCAATTAATCAACGGAATGAAAATACACTAACAAAAAAAAATGCGACGAGGTGAAGCGAAAGACCATTATTAGTAGCCTGATGGCCACTCGGTCGCCGAGTCTGCTTCACCTCAAGAAAGAGCCTAAATTTAAGTGTTCCTTTGCTCTTGTTATTACATGACGTGTTGACTTACCGATGTAAGTCAGACCCGCATCACACGGGCACGAAAAGCGATAAACAACATTTGATAACAAAAGCGCAGGTGTGTTAGATTTTAAATTGAAATAGTTTCCAACTTTGCAAGTTTTATATATAGGTGTTAAGTGCACGGCAGAGAATTTCCAAATAAGTTTCGAAATGTCTTTTGCGAATATGTGAGACTGTTTCCCCACATATGGAATTTCAACTGTAATGTTTTCTTTTTTATTGGTAGGTTGCGTCTGATTTAAATTTGTTTGTCTACTATTCATAAATTGGTAAAAAACTTTATCGAAAAAATAATTTGGGTATCCATTATAACAGAACATTGGATAATTAAATTTATTCAGTTATTCAAAAAAAATAAAAACAAAACAATTACAAACAAATTAATTTTAAATCATAACGAAAACAGAATTTTAATGTTATCTAACTGGTGTTTGCCGGAGAGTAACTTTATATGTTACGTTCTATGACAAAGCCATATGGTTGTACAGTAGAATTCGCCTATATCGGCTTCGTTTATATCGGCAGTTCGTCTATATCGGCACAATTTCTTTGGTCCCGGTAGAATTCCTATGTTTCACGTACGTTTAAATTCGTCTTTATCGGCATCATCTATATCGGCATTTCGTCTATACCGGCACTCTTTTTTATTCCGCAGAAGTGTTTTTTTCGTTTATATCGGCATTTGCTTCATGCTTCCAGACTGTAATCTCTTCTACGAGTTATCTGCTGCTGACCTAGAAACGTTTCCAAACTGTAATTGTACGAGCATTAACTAGCATTTTAAAACTGTGACATCACAATTGCCCAGAGACTTTGCGTTGTACTGTAACGAGACCAATAGCCAGTTTAAACAGAAATTTTGAAACTGTCAGCAAGCCGAAAAATGTCGAGTAAAAGGAGAAGTCTCCCGCTTTGGAAAAAGTACGAAATCGTTAGCAAGTTCAACAGTGGGAATGCTACGAACGTTACAAAACTAGCTAGAGAATTTGAAATTCCAAGACAAACCTTGCAGTCAATATTGCAAAATAAAGACAAAATAATCTCTGACTTTGAAGCAGGACATAGCAGCGAAGCAAAAAGAAAGCGAAAACATAAGTTTGATGCTGTGGACGAGCCTCTAATAAAATGGTTTAAGTGTGTAAGAGATCAAAAAATCCCTGTCAGTGGAGAAATGTTATTGTTGAAGGCCCAAGAATTTGCACGAGCTTGTGGCTGCGATGATACTGACAAACTAGATGCAAACTGGGTGAACAGATGGAAATCAAGACAGGAAGTTGTATGCAAAAAGTTACACGGTGAAGCAAAGTCTGTTGACCAATGTGGCGTGGATGACTGGCAAAAACATCGTCTTCCAGCATTATTGAAACAGTTCAAAGCTGAAGAGATCTTCAACACAGACGAAACTGGGCTTTTCTATAGATGTTTACCTGACAGAACTCACGTTATGAAAAACGAAAAATGCGCAGGTGGAAAACTGTCCAAAGACAGGCTAACTGTTTTGGTGACAGCCAGTATGGCTGGCGAAAAGCTACCACCTCTTGTTATTGGCAAATCGGCAAATCCAAGATGCTTCAAAAATGTCAAGAAACTGCCATTGCCATACGAACATAACACCAAAGCTTGGATGACCTCTACCATTTTTGAGAAGTGGGTGAAAAAGCTGGATTTACAAATGAGAAAACGTGAAAGAAAAATCGCCCTGGTGCTTGACAACTGCACAGCCCATCCCAGTGTGAGTGGTCTAACGAATGTTAAGCTCGTATTTTTGCCTCCTAACACCACTGCCAAAACCCAACCAATGGATGCTGGTGTTATTCGCTGCTTTAAAGCGCATTATAGGAAGAACCTTGCAAAGATGCGTCTCCTAGCTTTCGAAGAAAAAAACCAAACTGTAAGATTGATGTTTTGGAATCAATGAAGCTTCTCAATCAAGCTTGGGATTTAGTCTCTGAAACAGCAATTAAGAACTGTTTTAAAAAAATCATGTTTGTTCAGCCTGAACTTGAAGACAACCTAGAAGAAACCGAAAGTAATGTTGATGAGGACATTGAAGGGATCTGGGAAAGACTCCAAGCAGGTGGCTTGATTCCAGAAACATGCACTTTTTCTGAGCATACAGAAAATGATTCACAACTCCAAACTCGTGAAACAATCACCGAGAGTAGCATACTAGATGATCTAAGAGCTACTGGAGAAGATATCACAGTACAGAAAGAGAAAGAAGACGAAGAGGATGTCTCTGTAGAAGTTGAACCCACCATCTCATCTTCCACAGAAGCATTGGCGTTAATGAGGCAGCTAGATAGATACCTCAGAAGTCATGACGACAGTGAGGAAATGCTACGTCATCTAACAAAAATCCAGAAATACGTAGTAGATAAATCTATTACAAAAACCAAACAACTAAAGATAAATGACTTTTTCGCTAGGAAGTAATACAGTACAATGAACACATATGTTTTCTTTTGTGCAGTACTTTACGCTGATTTCATGTTATACAATATGATATTATGGGGTAAAGCTGACTAAATAACGCAACACTATATTGAATTAAAGGCCACTTTCGGAATGATTTATAGTGATTTGTCTACATCGGCAGTTCGCGTATATCGGCACTTTTTTGCAATCCCCCTGAGGTGCTGATATAGGCAAATTCTACTGTATAAAGGTAGGCTCAACATCGCGCGATACAAAGTTTTTTAAACAAATTGTCTTTTAATTAAATTAAACAAAAAAGAAACAAGCTGCAAAGTTGAGTCTTACCGGAGCTAATGTATGTTTTGATAATGAGATGTTGTTTCAGGAGTGATGGGTCTTGGTTCAAAACCAATACGTCGATTTATTTCCGCTTGCGGCGCTACTAAAGGGGATTGTTTTCCAATGCGCCTTATTGATTGCAAAATGGAAAGAGTTTCACCGGCTACTTTTGAATTGTCAGAACTTTTATCACCCTCCGATTTTTCTTTTTTTTCCTATGCAAACATTGCGCCAGTTAGAAAATTTTATTTGAAAAGCAACTTTAAAACAATAGCTACTTTTTTGACAAAATTATGCATGAATATTAAAAAGTCTGAAGTAATTTTAATTAGATAACAGAAATATTAGTGTGTTGGTATATGAATGATAACAATTATCATTACACAGTTTCGAGGCTAAAACCCTAGTTTGAAGGCTTTTACATTATAAACATTCACAATTAAAAACAAAATTTTACATAAGGAAGCATGAGATAACAAAAGATAATAATGATGCATGTACTCTCAGTCTGTCACACCAACTCTCATTTAGACTCAAACAGCATTCTCCCCAATCCCCTCCTTTCAAGCCATTCTAATTTAATAAAAATGTATATCTCACTCTGTCTGCTAATAACATTACAGGCACTCAAACGAATCACATAAAATCATATTTTATTGGAAAAAAGCAGCACTACCTCTTCATACAAAATTTACTAACCAAATTTTCCATTATCTACAGAAAAAGTTTTTTCTTTTTGCTATGGATTTTAAATACTATTTTCAACTAATATTAGGGTGTTGAATCCAAACCTAATTTCAGATATGCTCCATCACATCATGTTTTTGTGCTACAGGTATACCACATTTTCATGAGTTTTAAGATAAGATTACCCTTATAAAATATTGATGCTTGCCAACTGATGCAAAATATTAACCTACAACAAGAATTTCTGATTCTCAAAAGTGAAAAAGAAATGCAAACTAATGCTGTTGTAGACCTCAAACCTACAGTTCAAGAACTGTCATGTCTCTTAAAGAAAAAAGAATGCAAAACCCCAGAATTAATCAAAGTTGATTCACATGAACCTACTCACAAAGACCCTTACTCTGAAACATTGAGAAAATTAATGCCTCAAATACTGAACACAACTTACAAAAATAATAACAGCTCTGCAGATAATTTTACCAAAGTAAAAAAGACGTAGGTCTACTTGAATTGGCAGAATGAAACAGTCAGACTTAAAGGTTGTTATTGTTAATATTAATATTTTTGTTTCAAAATTTCGTCAAGATGTTTTAGAAAATGAAATAAAACAATTTGCTCAAACATGATTTAAATCAGCAACAACAGTCATTGTTGAAAAATTAAAAATTTAATTTGACACATATTCATCTTTCAAAATTTCTATTGCAAGAGACCTGCTCATGTCTTGATCATGAATGGCCAACAAGAATACTGGTTAAAATTTTTTCAACACTTCAAAATCCAAGAATATGGCATCTTTCTCCAAATTTATTGACAATTGCAATGGAGACAACAAAAAATATATAGAGTTTAAAGTGGTTTCCTTCAATTGTACAGGTCTTAGTAGTTTGCTAGAAGAAATTAAAACTTTATTTATTTTTATTTTATATACAATGCTATGGTGCCCATGTCAACACCCAAGCACTCTAACAAGTGAGGAAAGACAAGATATACAGTAAGAAAATGTAACAAAATATGCTTAAAAAAATTTATGTAAAACCTTTGACATAATTTTGTTACAAGAAACTTGGCCTGCCAAGCAAAATCTTGATTTTTTGAATTCTATCAACAATCAGCATTATTCTTATAGTATAAGTTCTTTTAGCTATGAAACAAAACTGCATTTAGGCAGACCTTATGGAGGTACTACTATTTTGTGGAACAAGCAGCTTCAGGCATCTACATTCTCTAACCATGATAATTCTTTACTATTAATGTTACAGTAAATTTTTTTACCTCCTCCATATCTTTTTTCAATGTACATCTTCCATGTTGTTGCAAATCCAATACAGATATATACTAAGAATATCTTGGAAAGCTCAGCGAGTTATGTGAAGATATTCAACATTCTAATATGCATATTATAGGAGACTTCAATGCTAGCAATATCAATATGTTTGGGCCCTTGTTAAATTCCTTTTGCTGAGATTTCAATTTTATACTATCTATTGAGGCAATGTTACCTAAAAAAATCTTTTACGTATGTTAGTGATGCTCATAACACTTGCAGCTGGATTGATTATTGTGTGTCCTCCTGTGCAGCCCACACCTAAATAACTAAAATAGAAGTACTACATAACTTCATTACATCTGATCATTACCCTCTTTCCATAACATTTAACTGTAAACTCTTTACTCAAATTGCTGTTGATGAACCTGTACCTGATTACTTTAATGTGAAATGGTCAAAGTATCTCAGACAAATAAAGCAATTTATCATGAAGCTACTAAACATTATTTGAATAATATTTTTCTCCCATTTGATGTAATAAAATGCAATGATGCTCAATGCATTTAGAACTTATCAATAAGTTTTACTCTGATATTGTGTATAGTCTTTTGCAACCATCAAAAGATGTCCTTGGATCTTCTTGTTATTGTCTTCCATTTCATCTATTCCAGGTTGGAATGACTCAATGAAATTGGCACATATTAGAGCAAGAACTGGTGTATCGCAGTTATGCTGGTAGTGCATTATTTTCATTGAATTATCTATCCTGGGTTAAAAAAGGCAGACCAAAAAATAATGAGATTCTAACTACAATATAATCAACAAGAAAACAATTTAAATATGAAGACATTGCAAAAGGCTAAAAGACCAAAAATCTGTTGATGCATTGGCCAAGCCATTTTATTCTGATATTTCTTTTAGACCCTTGTGGCAAAACATTAAAAACATTAAGAAATCAAGTCCTTTACCAGCTGCAGTTGGGGGTGCCTCAAGATCCCAAAAAAATTGCAGAGGTGTGGAAAAATCATTTCAGAAACCTACTTAACTCTGTTGTAAACGATGAATATAAAGAAATTGTTTACAAGAATATTACTTGTAAGAATAGTTATATGAGATATCCCAGTACTTGCGTGATGTTAATACTATTCAATCCTTAATGTGTAAACTGCCTTTTAACAGTTCTGTTGGTATTTCTGCTGAGCATATTTGTTTTGCTGATTCCACTGTTGCCCTAAACCTAAGTTTATTTTTTAATATGTATGTTCTACACAGCTATATTCCCAAACCCAGCATTAATACAATTATTGTACCTACTTAAAAAATAAGAATGGTAATCATCAAGATAGTGGTAATTATAGACTTATAGCAATTGCAACAGTTGTTTCAAAGCTGTTTGAGCAAGTCATCTTTGTTAATATTAAAAATTTTTTAGATACCATTGAAAATCAATTTGGTTTTAAAACTAAGTGTAGTACAGGCATGTGTGTTTTCCAACTCAAACAAGCAATTTCATATTATATTACTCGAGGGAGTCCAATTTTCTGTTTTTTTAATGCTTCAAAGGCATTTGATCTGATAAATGATTATTTGCACTTTCAAAACCTAATTGTGTGCAATGTTCCAATGTGTTTTGTTTGTTTATTAATTTACTGGTATACCCAACAAAGTAGGCAAATTAGATGTGGTAGATGTTATTCTTCCTTATTTTTGGTAACTAATGGTGTTAGAAAGGTAGCATATTAACTTCATATTTTTTGCATTCTACATAGATGATCTATTGAAAGAACTAATCAAAATGAAAGTAGGATGTTTTGCTGGAAAATCTCTTATTAACCATTTATTATTTGCTGATGATTTGTGCTCTTTTTGCCCTAGCATTCATGGTCTTCAACATATCATTGATATATGCCACTTGTACGCTTTCTTTCATAATATAATATTCAATTTTCAAAAAACACTAGGCTTATCTTTTACATCTAGCAATTTTAAATTAAATATTAAACTGGTACTTGGTGTGATTCCATGGTACCTGGTACTTGATTTCAAGATATGATTTGTTTATGAAATTAAACACCTTGGGGTATTTCTTAACTCCAAGTTATGTGATTATGAAGATATAAATAGACAGGTTCGCACAGGCCAAAAGTTTAAGTCCACCCCTTAAATTTTCAAAAAGCAGTTAAATCAGTCTGTATTGGCAAATTATTTTCATCAGAAACAATGAACCCTTGTATAATGAAG
Source organism: Diplosoma virens (assembly GCA_963680785.1). Taxonomy (NCBI): domain Eukaryota; kingdom Metazoa; phylum Chordata; class Ascidiacea; order Aplousobranchia; family Didemnidae; genus Diplosoma; species Diplosoma virens. Next base: position 33,292,067 of record OY796886.1, on the reverse strand, counting down.
GTCAACAATGTGATTTTGATAAATATATTGCAAAAAAAACAAAAACAATATTTAATAATTAAATTTTGCTTTCATCAAAATAACCTCCTCTGGCCTTTATCACAGCTTTACAAATTCGGGGGAGTCTTTGCAGGAGTTTCTTGAAATATGTGCTTGGCAATTGTTCCCATTCACTCTTCAGATACTCAAACAACTCCTTTTCATTCCTAGGACGTCAACTTCTCACCTTTCGATCAAGTTCATCCCACGCTAATTTGATTGGTGAAAGGTCAGGAGACTGAAGTGGCCCTGTCATGATTTCTAAAATGTTTTGCTTTTCTTTGGACAGGATATAATTTTGACACAATTTGGAGGCATGCTTGGGATCGTTGTCTTGCTGTAGAATAAAAGGTTTGTCTAGAAGTCTGATTCCAGAAGGTATTGCATGCCTTTGTAAAATGGAGTGGTATTGTTCCTTTTTCATTATTCCTTTAATCTGCACCAAGTCTCCTGAACTTTCTCCACCAAAACACCCCCAAACCAACACCGACCCTCCACCATGCTTTACAGTTGGCACTACACATCCATCAGTCATTCTTTCACTATTTTGCCTCCTCACGAAAACCCGTCTGAAACTTCGATTCGTTTGTCCACAACACCTTTTTTCCACTGTTTTATTGTCCATTTCTCTTGTTCCTTTGCCCATTTCAATCTTTTTTGCTTGTTGACACTCCTAAGCAATGGCTTCCTAGCTGCTATTCATCCAAACAAAACATTAGATCTCAACCTCCGTTTAACTGTGGTCAGGGACATACCCATTTCCCTAGTTGAGTTCATTTCTGCCATCAACTGAGGTGCGGTAAGCATTTTCTTCTGTTTGCTTGTAACCATTAAATGGTTCTCCTCAGCTTTGGTGGTTACTTTAGGTCTGCCTGAACGTTTTCTGTCTTTACTTACTCCAGTTTCTGTCTTTCACTGAAGTGAATACTGTACACCAAATTTTGAAATCCCCAATTTTTTGGCAATAGATTGTTGTGAAAATCCCTCTGCAGCAAGAATATCTATCCTCGCCCTCTGTTCAATTGATAACTGCTTTTTCTTGGCCATTTTATAAGAAGGGCTCCGTAAATAGTTAATAATAGATGAAAACTACTGTAAATAAACTAGTATTTTTTACAATGTTTTTTTATCAATTTTTATCTCTGTAAAAAAAAAGGATATTAAATTAGACAAACACCTTCTGAAAAGTAAAGAATATGGATTAACTTCATTATAATTAAAAATTTAAGGAATAAGCAATAAGCAAGGAAGAAGTCAGGATAACCCTCACAAGGAGCTTATATCCAAACTCAGTTGAAATGGCAGCGAAATCCAATAAAAGTTAGTCAGGGTTTGTTAAAACATTTTGTCGATCTTCATTATACAAGGGTTCATTGTTTTTGATAAAAATTATTTGCCAATACAGACTGATTTAACTGCTTTTTGAAAATTCAAGGGGTGGACTTAAACTTTTGGCCTGTAGTGTATATACATGGAACTGCAAATAGGTTAAAAACATGCTTTTATACCTGTTCAACTAAAATAAAAAAGGGATCATTTCATACATATTGCTCATTTATGTATGCATGTCAATTATGGCATAACTTTTTGTCCTCTAGTTTAAAAAAAATATGTTTAGCTTACAATAATTCATTTTGATTTTTACATGGATTGCCTAGGTATGTAAGTGCCCATGAACAGCAGGTGTTGAATAATATTACATTTGATACAATTCTAAAAAAATGTCTTGCTCCTTTGTTTATCATTGTTACAAATCAAACAATAAACCAATTTCTTTTTCAATGGCCTCGGAATGTTTTATTAATTCACCATACTATAAACACAAGGCATTAGTTTATTTGTAATAGATACTTGGTAACCTTTTTTTAAGTGTAATTTTTTTGTATGTGTCTTTTATTCTGAGTAGTTTTTGCTGTTTTGCATTGTTTTTGTTTTTTTCTGTTATGGACTGTGAGTCTGATTTAAATAAATAAATAAAAAATAAAAGTTTTCCTCCTTTGAGATTTCAAATTCCTTCTTTGGGGGGCCAAGTGGCCTCCGTTTGAGAAGCACTGAACTATTTAAAACACAACAAGACTTATACTTAAAGACATTATAAAATCATTATTTTTTAAATATACAAGAAAATGTATATTGCAATAAATAGCTACTACACAACACCAAAGCACAAAATAAGTTCAAAATAATTTAATGAGAAAAATATAGAACTATGCAACTAAAACTTACACAATGCTCAGTATATTCAGTTAAGTCATCAATCTGTAACTTTATAACAGTAGGTTTACGTCGCAACATCACGCCCTTAAAGGAGCACAAAGTAACTCAGTTACAATAAACCAAATTTAAACAACTATTTTTTCAATTCAATTCAATTCAATTTTATTTGCAATCAAAGTATTACGTTTTAAAGTTTTTATTGAAAAACTACTAGTATTACATATATGTAAAAATACAATAATAGCAAGCAACATCTTCTTTGAAATTCTAATGTTGTGATAAAGTAAACTTCGGCAGTTAGGGTACAAAGCAACAGTCAAGCGATTCCGAGATGTCATTCAGATATTACCAGATTAGTATGTGGTGGCTTTTTAAGGTTTTTTTGGTTTTAATTTTTATATTTGCAAGTAGTGGTATAACTACTGTGGCCTGTTGTAACTGTTTATGAGTTTGAAATATCTGCTCCAGATAGCCTCGGTCAACAGTCAACACCATGGCCGTACCAGGGGGCAAAATTTGGGGGCTGTACAGTTTTGCTCAAATTTTATTGACTTTTGCCCGAATCATTATCTTCTAGCACCTTACGGATATAAGAAAAAGTTTCGTTCCAAACTTTGGGTGATGACAAAAAAATGGCCTGCACTTTGAATTTGTCACTGATATCTTAATTTTCGATTGTCGGCAGCGTGGTCGAGTGGTTAAAGCGCCGTGCTTATGATTAACATGGTGTCCGTTCAAACCTACTCGCACCATTCTGTTGTGTCCTTGGAAAAGACACTTTACGGCACTTTTCACTGCTTGGTGGTCTTGGCAAGCAGTTCTAAATTACAGTCACATCTCTATTAAGCGGACAGCGGACAGCAAAATCTTGGCATCTCCGGAAGCAGGTCGGAGTACTTGCTTACCCTACGTATTAGCGGCTCCGTCGCTTTCCTGCGAGTCAAGAGGATGAATATCGAGATAAAAAAAATCATCCTAAAAAAAGTAGCGATCTCTAAAAAAAGTTTTTACCTCAAATCTTGATCAATTTTCTGTATTTGGAAACTTTGTCCTGCAGGAGTAGTCGGTACCGTCAAATACTACAGGAGCCGCATGGAGCAGCATTGAGCCATATGGAGCTACATGAAGCCGCATGGAGCCACCATATAAACTTCAAATACCACAGGAGCCGCATGGAGACTATTTAAATGAAGTCTAGAGATGCATGGAGCCGCATGAAGCCGCATGAAGCCGCATGAAACCACAGTAGGCTATATACTTCAAATACTACAGGAGCCTCATGCAGACCCTTTAAATTAAGTCTAGAGATGCATGGAACCGCATGGAGTTACCGTATAAACTTGAAATAGTACACGAGCCGCACGCAGACTTTTAAAATACAGTCTAGAGATGCATGGAGCCGCATGGAGACCTTTAAAATATTGTTTAAAGATGCATGGAACCGCATGGAGCCACCGTGTAGACTTCAAATACTACAGGAGCCGCATGGAGACCCTTTGAATATAGTCTAGAGATGCATGGAGCAGCATGAAGCCCAGGTTAGACTTTAAATGCTACAGGAGCTGCATGGAGACGCTTTAAATATACTGTAGTTTAGAGATGCATGAAGCGAGATGGAGACCTTTAAAATAATGTCTACAAAGGCATGGAGCCACATAGAGATCTTTACTCAGCGAGCAGCTTGCCAGTAATTAGCTTACTGGCTAAAATAAAAACTAAAAGGCCAAAATAAAATATTCAACAGGAACGTCAGGGGCGCTATACTTAAGGCAATTCTCAAGCAATTACCCCGACCTGCTTCCGGGTGTATGCAAAGATACTGCTGTGTGGTTGAAATTTGTTATTTCTGTTCATAGTTTATGTTCAGAGATATGACTTCAATTTAAAGCAGCTTGTTGCTGAAACCGTCTCCATCCAGTTCCATGCATTTCTAAACCACTTAAAGAAAATCTATTTGCGGGTACTGCAACATTTGAATTATAACCGCGCCTTCATGCTTTTGCAGACAATTTTTTAAGGTCTCCATGCGGCATCTCAAGACAACTTTTTAGAGGTCTACATGCAGCTGTGACGACTGCAAGGCCCGAAGCGAATTTTTTCTTGGCATTCTTTAATAATAATTATTTTAACTGTTTTTTTTTTTCATTTCCTGTGTTGCCCCAGAAGAATAAAGTTTTATTATTTATTTTGTCAAATTAAGAAACAAGAGATAATATACAAGATGAGGCAACAGAATAACGGTGTAATTTATCTTTCAATGTCACGATAGAATCAAACTTAAACAAAAAGAGCTGTTATTTGATTGCTTTCGTAAAAAAGCAAGAATAAGCATAAGAATAGAATGATTACGCAATAAGTAGTAGCGGGCTTTTACCTTTCACAGTTGCACAAAATAAAACAACAAAAAATCACAATCGCTACATAGCTCCTGCGGTACTTGAAGTTTACTCGGCGGCTGCATGCGGCTCCACGCTTTTCTACACAATATGCTAAAGATCTTCATGCAGCTTCATGCTTGTCCAAACAACATTTTAGAGGTCCATATGTGGCTCCTGTAGTATTTGAAGTGTAATCTGCGGCTACATGCGGCGCCATGCATCTTTACGCAAAACTTTAAAAGTTTCCATACGGTTCCAGCAATATTTTCAGTTTATCCTGTGGCTTCATGCGGCTCCATGCATCTATACAACTCTAAATAATATTTTAAAAGTCTCCATGCGACTTCATGCATCTCTAGACTATATTTAAAGAGTCTCCATGCGGCTCCTGTAGTATTCGAACTATGCACTGCGGCTTTATGCGGCTCCATGCGCCTCCATGCATCTCTAGATTTCATTTAATCTTATTCCGACTGGGCTTTTTGAAAACTTTGTACGACTGGGAGTGGGGGGTGGGGGCGGAAAGTGCCCGCGCTCTTTGCTTGCTTATATCTCAAGCCTCAGAATTGTCATTCAAGTTTGTATAGAAAGGGAATTTTATAACCTTTTAATCGAACTCGAACTCGAAGAACTCGGCAATTTTGACCGAACTCGAAAAATAAAAATTTCTGAACTCGAACTTGAAAAAAGTTTGTGGAGTTCGAGTTCATTTAATGAGTAAATTTGACCATAATATTTCTCAGCGATGGTGCCCAATTATAATTTGCTACTCTCTTATTTTGCTTAATAATAGATTAAAATTGGTAACATTGATGACAAAGCATTTTTAACATGTGCTCAGTTTTTCGCGGTTGAATTATCCTCTTAACTCTATTCCGACTGTATTTTTTTCAACTCTATTTTGTGAACTCGAACTCGGACTTGCAATTTTTTTGTGAACTCGAACTCAAACTTGAACTTGATTAAAAATGCTTCGAGTTCGCAGCCCTGCTTTTAATATAGATACTTAAATGTTGCATTTAAACATTATTTGAGATTAAAAAAGCGAATTCTTAAAGGGTAATCAATTTTCATAAATTGGCTGAAAACGAGAGAGCGATTTGAGAGAATTAACAACTTCGGCTGTTTGTCGAACGTCAGTAATCTGTAAAATAAGAAGTAAGAATGCTGACAGCTGAATTTCACTTAACAAGATTTTACTGTTTATAGAGAAAGAAATTCTAAACCAGCAAATCTGCTAAAAGCTGTTTATATTGGTGTTTATAGCGCTTCGATCTTTGCTATTGATCAAATAATTTTTTAAATTCACTCCCTTTTGTGAACAATTTAGGCAGGAAATTTTATAACATAAAAGGAAAGGCAAATCATTACATAAAAAAATTGTGTTTGTAGTTCCACATCGCAGGGAACTCACCTTAATTTTTCTTCACTATATTTCAACTTGACTAATTCTTTTAGAATTGATTGCTTTTGATCACATCGATTTTTTTAATTTTACAGAATTCTTTTTTGTTTCGAATGTTTTCTTCTTTTGGTTAAGTACGCTAAATTCATTAATAAAATATTTGTTTATTAAAATTTTGCTAACATTTTCTGACGCAATTGTTTAACTTTTAATTGTTGTACGACTTGTTGAATTAGTTACGTCTAGTTTTTGTAAGAGTTACAAAAAGTTAAAATTTTTCAAAAAAGTAATTTAATTACCATCAACTTAAATTTTAACTGTGACGAGTAATGTAACTTTTTTCAAAACTTATGAAACCGACATTTTTTTGCGATAGAAATTTGCTGTGGTTTACCATAAAGCTTTGCTGTGGTTTACAACAAAAAAATTGAGGTTTATATTTTTTTCGGGTTCCTTTCAAAAACCTTTTTAGAAACCAATATCTCTATTACACACTTGCTTTATTTCGTTTGATATTTCTTTGCACTTTGCTTGAATAGTTCCGATGGTAGTAATTTCCCGTTCCAATAGCCCCAAAGGTATTGAAGTGTATAATCGATCGTAAGATCAACTTTTATAATAAAGCCAAATCAAGAGCTCGGGATTTTATCCGAATTTGTTAGAAAATTTTTCCCGAAAAGAAATCTAAATCTACAGTTACGTCTTTTTCAACATAAACAATTTGGAGCAAGTTAAGAATTCGCCCTCGCTGTTTAAAACTCTTTTTTCTAATTTTTGAATTCTCTCGTTTTCCACTCGCTTCTCTCTCTCTCGTACACTCTCTGTCTCGTTCTTTCTCACTCTTTCTCCCTCTGCTCTCTGTTGCTCTTTACAAGAAAGGAAATTGTAGAGCTCGGCGAATGCTTTACAAGATGAAAATAACCACGGTTGGGCGAATAATTTATAAGAAATACATTTCGTTTTTTTCGAACGACATAATCTTATCAATAAGCGATTACTTTGCAAAAAACAACAAATATATTGATATGATGTTAAAAAAGTTGTTATTTTTTGTTTTTGAAAAAAACAAAGTTTATCGCTTAGCTTATTTTACAAGAAACAATTAAAATATATAATTGGGCTAAGTAAAATATTACTTTTTTTAATTTTTTAAATTTAATTTATTAATAATAAAGTTATATACTCGTTTTTAAGCTTTCATTCTCGATGGTGTTAAAAATTGGCGAATTCTTTACAAGAAGTAAGAGCTGGGCGAATGCTTTACAAGATGAAAATAATCGCGGTTGGGCGAATAATTTACAATGAATACCATTCGTTTCTTTCGAACGACATAATCTTATCCATAAGCGATTACTTTGCAAAAAACAACAAATATATTAATATGATGCTAAAAAAGTTGTTATTTTTTGTTTTTGAAAAAAACAAAGTTTATCGCTTAGCCTCCTTTACAAGAAACAATTAAAAACTATAATTGGGCTAAATAAAATATTACCATTTTTTGTTTATAAACTAAAATTTTATCAATAATAAAGTTATAAACTCGTTTTTCAGCTTTCATTCTCGATGGTGTTAAAAATTGGCGAATTTTTTACAAGAAGTAAGAGCTGGGCGAATGCTTTACAAGATGAAAATAACCACGGTTGGGCGAATAATTTACAAGGAATACATTTCGTTTTTTTCGAACGACATAATCTTATCAATAAGTGAATACTTTGCAAGAAACAACAAATAAATTAATATGATGCTAAAAAAGTTGTATGATACCCAATAAATCAGGGGTTTCCAAACTGGGGTATATGTACCCCTAGGGGTACATTTAGGCTTCTCAAGGGGTAAATTATTATGTGAGAGAATATCCTTATTTAAGTTAAATTCCGTTTCCGGAAGTAATAATAGACTCAAATGTCTAGAATTTTCGAATCCGGTTCATAGTAATTACGTCAAACAGGACAATTAAGTGGGAAGACTTTTTTACAGATCACCGTGATTTTGGGTTTGAATGGGAAAAATTTGTTGGTATTGAAAAGGAAAGAGTTTTCATTTTTCAGAGATAACCTTGATTTTCGGCATGAATTGGGAAAATTTGTATCTGATTCAAAGTGAAGACCTTTTTTTTTTAGAGGACACTATGATTTTGAGACAAAATAGGAATAATCGAAGCTGATTCCAAGTGAAAAACTTTTTTTTTTTTTAGAGGACACCATGATTTGGAACAATATCTACCCGGCTGAGGTCCACAAGCTCGAACAATTTCGAAAAGTGGCCCGCAAGAGTGAAGAAGTTGGAGCACCCTGTTTTAGAGAAACGTCACAACATTTTGGGGGTACATGCAAACCTGCTACAGTGTCCAAAGGGTACCGATCAACTAAAAATTTGGGAAACCCTGTGCTAGAATTTTTTAAATATTTTCACATATTAACATCACTTTTAACAACAAACAACAATATCTTTTTTATTTCAAAAAATATATTTAAAAAAAAATTGTAACATAAAAATTTAGATTTACAGTGAATATTGTCTTCTAATGGCATGCAATGTATCAAGAAATACTTTTTGCTTCTACAGTGGAACCCCGCTTACCTGACCACCTATGGGACCATCATTAAGCGGTCGCGTTAGCGGGGTGGTCGTGTTAGCGAATTTTGCTTTGGAGCATCCTGTTTGTAGCAATTGTTTGTTGTAAATGTCACAAGTGGCGTAACCCGCAGTGATATCTGGTAGGCGTGATTTCCAACTCTGCACAACATCTTCGTCAACACAGCCACTCTCTCCGCAAATAACAGCCTGAGAAATGCTATATCGTGTCTTAAACCTGTTTAATCAATCGTTTGAGGCTTTAAAGCCATTTTTCTTCAGAGATTTAGCAAAGTTAGAGCTTTTTCTTGAATCAGAGGCCCACTTATCGGTAGGTTTAAAGACCGAGCTCTTTAAAACCATCGGAAAGTTAGTGAATCGATATCTCCTTTAAATTGAAAGATTCTAACCCTCTTCCGGTCATTCGATAAGTTGTCGTCATATGCAGCCAAAACGTCTGCCTTTCTTTTAAGTGTGTTCTGTATTTGAGTCTTGCTAACGCCGAAAATCTTAGCAAGTTCCTCTGAGATTTTCCCTCATTTTCTTTTTGTTGCATTACCATAACCTTTTCTTTGATTGAAAGTTCTCTCGGTTTCTTTTTACTAAGTGCCATTATTTTTATCAGATACTGCAGAATGAATTTAAACAACTGTTAGTACTGAAGTTTATCTTATAAGATTCAGTTCTGTTTGCCACACTGGTCATTCATTGCGCAATTTAATTTTTCGATTACAAAAGAAAAGTTAACCTTATTGTTTTGATCACAAAAAAAATTTAACCTTATTGTTTTGGTCACAAAAGCAAATTATTGAGCACGTGTGGTCGCTTTAGCGAAGTTAAATTTGCAGTTTTGGACCAAAATATGGCGGTCCTGGTCTGGAAACCGGGGTGGTCGCGTTATTGAAACAGAATGCAATGCATTACCATAGTAAATTATTTGGGAACGCACTGAAGTGGTCCTGATAACGGGGTGGTCGTGTTATCGAGGTGATCGCCAATCGGGGTTCTACTATATTTCCCCTCCACAAAAATTTGTCTTTGTATGAAGCAAGAAAAGTTCGTCGACATCCTTGCATTCTTCAAAGTTTTCCCTTAAATTGGCCCCACATATTTTCAATAGTATTTTTGTGGATTTCTTGAGGATCTACAAAATGCCGGCGGTGATTCACGGTTATTTGCGTGTATCCTAATGCTAAAAATAAAACAAACTATTGTTTTACTGTTCATGCTTATATAAACTTATAAGAGCAATATACTGCAATAATAAAACAATTAACAAAGTAGGCCTACTTTTTGCTTGTCAGGAAATAAGAGAGCCGTAAAGGCGATGGATTGTATGCCATTTCAAGACAATATTCACTGTTAATCTAAGTTTTTTTGTGTTACAATTTTTGTTTTGAATATATTTTTTTGAATAAATAAGATATTGTTGTTCGTTGTTAAAAGTGATGTTAATATGTGAAAATATTAAAAAAATTCTAGCATATAAAATGAAGATTTTTCATACACATAAGACTTTTATTTATTCACATACATGTATAGCATTTTAGCGTTTACTGAAAAGTAGGCTTTGTATAATTTCGATTAAAAACTAAAAATGGATATAAAAGTAGTTGTTACTAAATCAGCGCATCACATTTTGGGGACATGCAGCTAATGGCAATTATTTAAATATGCGCCAAAAATTGACATGAAGTAACTTGGATTGGAAGTCCGCAAACGAAATTTGCAAGCAAGTCGAAATAGCCGCAGTCGACTCGCAAGTTGGGCCGCGGCAAGTTGTCGTAGGCCCGTCCGCATGTATTTAAGCATAACCCGAGCTGTTCTGAACGCTGTTTCGAAAGAGCCGGGAATCGGTTATGCACTGGTAATGAAAGTACGAGTTGGAATTTACTCTCACAATACTCCGTATTCGATCTATGATTCATCTACTGAGTGGCACGGATGCTAATTCGGCAAGATCGTTAAGCAATTCTTGCGCAGCAGACACAAACAAGCATTTACATGTAGATCTTAGTCTTTTAGGCTGGCATATGATACCCAATAAATAAACCACAGTCCGCATCTATTGTCTGTAGCGTGGTCGAGTAGCTAAAGTACCGGACTGATGATTAACACGGTCTCGCTTCAAAACCCACTTGCACCATTCTGTTGTGTCCTTAACAAAGACACTTTACGGCACTTTCCCCTGCTTGTTGGTCTTGGCAAGCAGTTCTAAATTACAGTAATATCTCTACTAAATTACTAGCGGACAGCAATATCTTGGCATTTCCGGAAGCAGGTCGGAGTAATTGCTTACCCTATGTATAGCGCCTCCGTCGCTTTCCTGCGAGTCAGGAGGATAAATATAGAGATAAAAATAAAAAAAATAAAATAAAAAAAATGCAGTGCTCTGCAACTCGTCAGCTCTTGAATAGACAATAGATATGGCAGCTGTGGGCAGTGTTTTGGACACCATTGCCCTATCCTGAGCCTACAAGTTGCTTCAACAACGTGACACACCCAGAAAATAGTTTTTTGCGCAACGCCTCTAAAATAGTCATGGAATGCAAACGATCTGTCAAGTTTCATCCCAAGATAAGATAAGATTAGACAAAATGACAAAAGTCCATTGCTCGTCGTTGTTGTCGTCGTCGTTGTCGTTTGAAGGGTATCCACTACAGGTCAGACACAAACAGGACTGGGGCCGAGGGTTTATCCTTTTACTACTCCAAACTGCTGCACTGCCTGGATCTGATGCTGGCAGTGATGTCGTTAAGCCAGCATCGAGTTTCGTCATCCAAAACTGTCAGACCTCGTGCTCCATGTGGTGCCTGATGTATAGGGCACGCTGTTAGTACATGGTCTGCGGTTTGCTCAGAGGCGCTAAACTCGCAATTTGGTGAAGGAGCGAGACCCCATTTGTGCATGGACAAATGGAATCGCCCAACACCAGTCCGAAGGCGGTTGAGCTTAACCCAAGCTGCTCGGGGTAAGCCCATCCCAACAGGTCTGGCACCGGTCTCGGGCACAAATACACGGAGCCTGGAAGCACCTTCACAGTATTCCGTTTTCCATTTGTGATTTTTCCATTCAGAAATGCGGATGCCAAGTCTGGCAAAATTGTCCAAAAGATTCCGCGCACCTGGCACAAACGGGCGTCTGGATCTTAGTCTCACTTGGCGAGTATCTGAAGACCCACTTAACAGACCATACAAGATATGATCGGGGTCCAGAGATCCACGGTGAGCCAAGGAGAGTGTCGCCCCCATTCGGCGAAGCTCAGCTGACTGGATGCCTGAGAGTACAGGTAGGTGGTCTGTTGGAGTTGGACGCAGGCATCCAGTAACTATGCGCAAGGCGTCATTCAAGACACTGTCGATGAGGCGAGTGTGAGCACTGCGACACCAGACTGGCACACAGTACTCAGCTGCTGAGTAGACTAGAGACAAGGTGGCTAAGCGTAGTGTTTTAGCACCAGCACCATATCCCGAGCCCACGAGTCGCCTCAACAGTGTGACGTGCGAAGATAGTTTTTTGCGCAATGCCACTAAATGGTGACAAAACGTGAGCGATCTGTCCAGTTTTACCCCCAGATAAGTAGGGGTTGGACAGAACGGTAAAAGTCTATCGTTGTTGTAGACCTTTAGCTCACGTTTGGCCTCTCGGTTATTTAAGTGAAAGGCTGCCGTCACCGTCTTAGTGTGACTGAGCTTCAACCTCCAAGTCTGGAGATACGCTGAAAGTGTTGAAATGTCTTGACTTAGAGTCCCCTCCAAGTCCTTCCAGTTTCTAGAAGAATGCAACAATGCTAGATCATCAGCATAAGCAAACTTTCTGGAAATCATGGAAGGAAGATCGTACGTATAGATGTTAAATAGGAGGGGAGCCAAGACCGATCCCTGAGGAACGCCGTTTTTAAGACAGCGTAGCCTGCTTTGCTTGCTGTCACCGGTAGCAAGGGTGAAACTTCGATTTCGGACAAGCTCCATGATCATTTTGACCATGTGCTTATCCGGAAGTAGTCTCAGCAGCTTCCAGGTAAGGCCACGGTGCCAAGCAGCTGTCAGATCAATAAATACGGCACCAGCCTTCTTTTTAGCCTCGAAAGAATTCTCAATGTTGTGGGTTAGCAGAACAACTTCATCTAGGGTTGACTTCCCGCGTCGAAACCCAGCTTGCTCTTTAGGGAGCAGTGGATCGATTAATGGTTCAACGCAGGCGTAGATAAGCCTCTCGAGGATCTTGTAGGGGACACAGAGCAGAGATATCGGTCGATAACTCTTTGGGTCTCCCACGGGCTTTCCTGGTTTTGGAATCGCAACCACAAGCGCTCTTCTCCATATCTCTATTAAAGTACATTGCTATTGTATCTATATTGTTATTGTAGACCCCCAATTCACGTTTGGCTTCTTGCTTATTTACATGAAAAGCAGGTCACCGCCTTAACGTGACTGAGCATCAAGCTCATAGTCTGGAGATGCCTTGAAAGGGCAATTATGTCTAAATTTAAAGTTCCAATTTGTTCCAGTTTTCAGAAAAGTGCAACAACGCAAGAGCATCTACATTCGCAATTTTTGTGGAAGTCCCAAGGCAGGTTCTTTGTATAAATGTTAAAAAAGAAAAAACCAAGATCGATCTCTGATGAGCACACTACTTTACACGTCGAAGCTTGCTTTGCTCGTTGTAACCAGTAGTAATTGTGTAACTTTCCTTTCGAACAAGCTCCGTGATCTTTGTAATCATAAGCTTATCCCGCATAATAATTTTTAATTGTTTCTTGTAAAGTAAGGTATAACTTTATTATTGATAAAATTTTAATTTATAAACAAAAAATGGTAATATTTTATTTAGCCCAATTATATATTTTAATTGTTTCTTGTAAAGTAGGCTAAGCGATAAACTTTGTTTTTTTCAAAAACAAAAAATAATAACTTTTTTAGCATCATATTAATTTACTTGTTGTTTCTTGCAAAGTATTCACTTATCGATAAGTTTATGTCGTTCGAAAAAAGCGAAATGTATTTCTTGTAAATTATTCGCCCAACCGCGATTATTTTCATCTTGTAAAGCATTCGCCCAGCTCTTACTTCTTGTAAAGAATTCGCCAATTTTTAACACCATCGAGAATGAAAGCTTAAAAACGAGTTTATAACTTTATTATTGATAAATTAAATTAAAAAAATTAAAAAAAAGTATAATTTTACTTAGCCCAATTATATATTTTAATTGTTTCTTGTAAAGTAGGCTAAGCGATAAACTTTGTTTATTTCAAAAACAAAAAATAACAACTCTTTTAGCATCATATTAATATATTTGTTGTTTTTTGCAAAGTAATCGCTTATGGATAAGATTATGTCGTTCGAAAAAAGCGAAATGTATTCCTTGTAAATTATTCGCCCAACCGCGATTATTTTCATCTTGTAAAGCGTTCGCCCAGCTCTTACTTTTTGTAAAGAATTCGCCAATTTTTAACATCATCGAGAATGAAAGCTTAAAAACGAGTTTATAACTTTATTATTGATAAAATTTTAATTTATAAACAAAAAATGGTAATATTTTATTTAGTCCAATTATAGTTTTTAATTCTTTCTTGTAAAGTAGGCTAAGCGATAAACTTTGTTTTTTTCAAAAACAAAAAATAATAACTTTTTTAGCATCGTATTAATTTACTTGTTGTTTCTTGCAAAGTATTCACTTATCGATAAGTTTATGTCGTTCGAAAAAAGCGAAATGTATTTCTTGTAAATTATTCGCCCAACCGCGATTATTTTCATCTTGTAAAGCGTTCGCCCAGCTCTTACTTCTTGTAAAGAATTCGCCAATTTTTAACACCATCGAGAATGAAAGCTTAAAAACGAGTTTGTAACTTTATTATTGATAAATTAAATTAAAAAAATAAAAAAAGTATTATTTTACTTAGCCCAAATATAGTTTGTACTTGTCTCTATTAAAGTAGGCTAAGCGATAAACTTTGTTTTTTTCAAAAACAAAAAATAACAACTTTTTTAGCATCATATTAATATATTTGTTGTTTTTTGCAAAGTAATCGCTTATGGATAAGATTATGTCGTTCGAAAAAAGCGAAATGTATTCCTTGTAAATTATTCGCCCAACCGCGATTATTTTCATCTTGTAAAGCATTCGCCCAGCTCTTACTTCTTGTAAAGAATTCGCCAATTTTTAACACCATCGAGAATGAAAGCTTAAAAACGAGTTTATAACTTTATTATTGATAAATTAAATTAAAAAAATTAAAAAAAAGTATTATTTTACTTAGCCTAACTATAGCTTTTAATTGTTTCTATTAAAGTAGGCTAAGCGATAAACTTTGTTTATTTCAAAAACAAAAAATAACAACTCTTTTAGCATCATATTAATATATTTGTTGTTTTTTGCAAAGTAATCGCTTATGGATAAGATTATGTCGTTCGAAAAAAGCGAAATGTATTCCTTGTACATTATTATTCGCCCAACCGCGATTATTTTCATCTTGTAAAGCATTCGCCCAGCTCTTACTTCTTGTAAAGAATTCGCCAATTTTTAACACCATCGAGAATGAAAGCTTAAAAACGAGTATATAACTTTATTATTGATAAAATTTTAATTTTTGAACGAAAAAAAGTAATATTTTACTTAGCCTAAATATAGTTTTTAATTGTTTCTTGTAAAGTAGGCTAAGCGATAAACTTTGTTTATTTCAAAAACAAAAAATAACAACTCTTTTAGCATCATATTAATATATTTGTTGTTTTTTGCAAAGTATTCGCTTATTGATAAGATTATGTCGTTCGAAAAAAACGAATGGTATTCATTGTAAATTATTCGCCCAACCGCGATTATTTTCATCTTGTAAAGCGTTCGCCCAGCTCTTACTTTTTGTAAAGAATTCGCCAATTTTTAACACCATCGAGAATGAAAGCTTAAAAACGAGTTTATAACTTTATTATTGATAAATTAAATTAAAAAAATAGAAAAAGTATTATTTTACTTAGCCCAAATATAGTTTGTACTTGTCTCTATTAAAGTAGGCTAAGCGATAAACTTTGTTTTTTTCAAAAACAAAAAATAACAACTCTTTTAACATCATATTAATATATTTGTTGTTTCTTGCAAAGTATTCACTTATTGATAAGATTATGTCGTTCGAAAAAAACGAAATGTATTCCTTGTAAATTATTCGCCCAACCGCGATTATTTTCATCTTGTAAAGCATTCGCCCAGCTCTTACTTCTTGTAAAGAATTCGCCAATTTTTAACACCATCGAGAATGAAAGCTTAAAAACGAGTTTATAACTTTATTATTGATAAATTAAATTAAAAAAATTAAAAAAAAGTATAATTTTACTTAGCCTAACTATAGCTTTTAATTGTTTCTATTAAAGTAGGCTAAGCGATAAACTTTGTTTATTTCAAAAACAAAAAATAACAACTCTTTTAGCATCATATTAATATATTTGTTGTTTTTTGCAAAGTAATCGCTTATGGATAAGATTATGTCGTTCGAAAAAAGCGAAATGTATTCCTTGTACATTATTATTCGCCCAACCGCGATTATTTTCATCTTGTAAAGCATTCGCCCAGCTCTTACTTCTTGTAAAGAATTCGCCAATTTTTAACACCATCGAGAATGAAAGCTTAAAAACGAGTTTGTAACTTTATTATTGATAAATTAAATAAAAAAAATAAAAAAAAAGTATAATTTACTTAGCCCAATTATATATTTCATTGTTTCTTGTAAAGTAGGCTAAGCGATAAACTTTGTTTATTTCAAAAACAAAAAATAACAACTCTTTTAGCATCATATTAATATATTTGTTGTTTTTTGCAAAGTAATCGCTTATGGATAAGATTATGTCGTTCGAAAAAAGCGAAATGTATTCCTTGTAAATTATTCGCCCAACCGCGATTATTTTCATCTTGTAAAGCGTTCGCCCAGCTCTTACTTTTTGTAAAGAATTCGCCAATTTTTAACACCATCGAGAATGAAAGCTTAAAAACGAGTTTATAATTTTATTATTAATAAATTAAATTTAAAAAATAAAAAAAGTGTTATTTTACTTAGCCCAATTATAGTTTTTAATTGTTTCTTGTAAAATAAGCTAAGCGATAAACTTTGTTTATTTCAAAAACAAAAAATAACAACTTTTTTAGCATCATATTAATATTTGTTGTTTTTTGCAAAGTAATCGCTTATTGATAAGATTATGTCGTTCGAAAAAAACGAAATGTATTTCTTATAAATTATTCGCCCAACCGTGGTTATTTTCATCTTGTAAAGCATTCGCCGAGCCCTACAATTTCCTTTCTTGTAAAGAGCAACAGAGAGCAGAGGGAGAAAGAGTGAGAAGGAACGAGAGAGAGAGTGTACGAGAGAGAGAGAAGCGAGTGGAAAACGAGAGAATTCAAAAATTAGAAAAAAGAGTTTTAAACAGCGAGGGCGAATTCTTAACTTGCTCCAACAAGTTCCCTTGGAAGTGAGATTGAAAGCGTTTTATTGCCTGTAAAATGTTTGAGTAAACATAGTTAATGAACTGTTCAGTCTCAATGGTTTTGATAAACAGTTTACAATTTTCCTTTTTCTCACGTTTTATGAAATAGTCAAATAACTAGTGGCTAGGTGTCAAAAAATTATTAATAACTCCAAAATTACTTAAACGATTTTTTCAAAAATTGCACCAACTTTTAGATGAATAAAAATCAAGAAAAGTTATAAAATTTGAAAAAATTCGGGCAAGTAGTTTTTGAGCAGCACACAGCATTTTAACAGCGCAGTCACTTTCCGCCCCCCAGTTGTAATAGGGTTAAAGGGTCTCCATGCAGCTCCATGCATTTTTAGACTTAATTTAAAGGATTTGCATGCGACTCCTGTAGTATTTAAAGTTTACACGGTGGCTCCATGCGGTTCATGCATCTTAAACATTATTTTAAAGGTCTACCTGCAGCTCCATGCATCTTCACACTATATTTAAAAGGTCTCCATGCGGCTCCTGTAGTATTTGAAGTATATACTGTGGCTCCATGCGGCTTCATGCGCCTCCATGCATCTCTAGACTTAGGGTCTTCAAGCGGCTCCTGTAGTATTTGAAGTTTATACAGTGGCTCCATGCGGCTTCATGCGACTCCATGCATCTCTACCCTGATAACCATTTCTATCTGGGCCAGATCACAATTTATCGGGCAATACAGATCTATCCGACTTGGTTCAGATCTCGTAAAGCATCGGGCGTGCTAAACGGGCCCTGATTTTAAATTTTTGATCTGGACCTGATGTAAATGCCAGGTCGGGGTCAATTTAGCACACCAGACCACTTAACAGATCGGATCCTGATCTGAAACTGCAAATAACAGATCTGGTAGGGACCTGGTAATGATCTGGTAATCGGTTTAAATAATTTAAAAAGATATGCATCACACCAGATCTTTAAAGACCTGGTAATGATCAGACAAAACAGATCAAAATTTAATCTTTTTTTTCAGATCTGAAAAAGATCTATTTTGTTCTGGTAATATCGGGCCCAGATTAAACCAGACTTTGCCAGGTTTTTCCCAGATCGAGGCCAGATTTTGTGGCTATCTGGGTAAATTTTATTTATAAGGTCTGCATGCGGCTCCTGTATTATTTAAAGTTTTTACGGTGGCTCCATGCGGCTCCATGCGGCTCCATGCAGCTTTAGACTTAATTTAAAGGATCTCCATGCGGCTCCTGTAGTATTTGAAGTTTATACGGTGGCTCCATGCGGCTCCATACAGCTCCATGCGGCTCCATGCATCTCTAGACTTCATTTAAAGGATCTCCATGAGGCTCCTGTAGTATTTGAAGTTTACACAATGGCTTAAAGGGTCTGCATGCGGCCCCTGTAGTATTTGAAGTTTATACTGTGGTTCCATGCGGCTCCATGCAACTCCATGCGGCTCCATGCATCTTTAGACTTAATTTAAAGGATTTGCATGCGGCTCTTGTAGTATTTAAAGTTTATATGGTGACTCCATGCGGCTCCTGCAGCATTTGCAGGTACCCCAGAAGTAGTTTGTTTACGTGCACAAAAAATTGTTTTGTCCGAATAATTCTTTGTCGCTTCGTAAAAATTTCGATTTTGCCCTAATTTTGGAGAATTGAGGGGCAATCACCCCCTGAGCCCCTGGCTGCTACAACTATCCTCAACACAACTAAAAGCGTGACTCAAATCAAAAAAATGCCAAAAAAATCCCCTAGGCGCCAATTTGAAATTTACCGCGCAAACCAGGGATGTACACTCGTTAAAATTTTTAAGCGTGTTCCAGTCCCTAGTCCGAGTCCGGGCGAAAATAGCGAGTCCGAATCCGTATCCCTGTCTAAAATTAAGAATTATCCCTTTGACTTTTATGGAAGTGATGACATAATTTTTTTCCAGCATAAAATACTGGTAAGAAGCAAATTCTATTTCATATGTTAGATAACCTATTTTATACTTTAACATGTAATTGTATTTGTGACGTCATAAAGCGCTTTCTTCGATTGCGAGACCTACAATGTTAAGAATTCTTGTTTGTTCCAGTGTTTTCGATTTTTATCTGATAGCTTTGGCTGATATTATATACTGTATTTTTTTATTTTTATTTTATTTTATCTCTATATTTATTCTCCTGACTCGAAAATCTTTCGCAATAATTTTAAATTTCCAAGGTTTTTGAACTTGTTTTGCTGTAATTCTAGCGTTGATTTGAGCCGATAACTAAACAAATTTGTTCCCCACTTAACCCTATTCTCCTCAACGGCTGAGCTTTTGCAAAATCGTTTGTAATTACTTTTTTTATGAAAAGTTCTGGAATTTCTTGACTTTTCCTAAATGAAATTCTAATCGAGGGCTAGCTATGTACGTGTAACTTGGAGTGGATAACTTTGCATACTACAATAATTCGTCATAAAATTACCCTGTTTGACCTAAAGTTAAAAAAGTCTGTTATAGCCTACCATTTGATGTTTAACGAAAATTAAATACCTCTTCGAAGAATATTTTTCGTGCAAAGCACTCTTTTATAATGCTTAAATATAAATAGGAAAATTTAGCTGCAAGTCGAAGTTGAGGAAACGCTGTTAACTCTGCTCTAAAATTAAAGTCGATCCAAATCAAATCGCGAAAGAAAAACATGAGCAAACCACAAAATTAGCAGTATTACCAGAACCCAAGCTACACCATCCTACATGAAGCTTCGTACAAGCTACGCCAAGCTACAACCGAGATACACTACGCTACACCTCAGTTCAACAACAAACTCACTATTTTTGTATCCAACCCAACTACTATCATAGTAGAACACACAAAACGTCAATTTTATTTCTATTAATAAGTTAGATGTGATTTTCAGTTAAATAACAAATTGAACTTTGACAAAAAAGCTTAAAAACTTGTCCAAATGTTAATAAGTAAAAACATACCAAGCTATACCTCAGTTTAATGCCAAACTTATTATTTTCGTGTCAAAACCCAAGTACTATCATAATAGAACTCACAAAACGTCAATTTAATTTTTTACTAACAAGCTAGGTGTGTTTTTAAACTATTTTATTAACTGACGTTCGTCGGGCGAGTTAGCTCAGTGGTAACATCCGCGACTCACGTGCAGAACGACCTGGTTCGATTCTCCGTAACGTCGACTGAGTGATACTCGTTGTGCCCTTCGGAAAGGCACTTCACGAACATTCCGAGAAATGTGGTCAAGCTGCTTACCTTCAATGGTGACAGCGGTTAATTCACAGAAAGCAGCAAATCGGTGGGGGTGGAACACAACAACATACGAATGTTGTTAACTGACGTTCGACAGAAAAACCTTAAAAATTTGTCCCGTAGAAATGCTTAGCTTGGTAAATAAAAACATACCAAACTATACCTCAGTTTAATGCCAAACTTATTATTTTTGTGTCAAAACTCAACTAATATCATAGTACAACACACAAAACGTCAATTTAGTTTCTTGCTAACAAGCTAGGTGTGTTTTTAAACTATTTTATAAACTGAAGTTCGACAGAAAAACCTTAAAAATTTGTTTAATAGAAATGCGTAGCTTGGTAAATAAAAACATACCAAGCTACACCTCAGTTTAATGGCAAACTTATTATTTTCGTGTCGAAACCCAACTACTATATCTCGAAATGAAACACAACTCAATTTTGGCTACTACGACTTTACTGAAATTTTAGAGATGGATGAGAGATGGATGGTTTCGATTAAAGCATCCACTTTCACACTCTCGTCGAAAAGCATGGAGTATGTTAAATAATCTTTTGGTAGGTCACAAAACTTTCCTCGTCGTTTAGAAACGAAAGATACGAGACTGTTGACTGCAAGTCAACTCTTCTTCCTCAAAAGGTGTCTGAATTTTAGAAGGCATCAACACCAGAACCATCTGTAAGAATTAATTTTTTATACTGGTAATTTCCTGCTGTCCTGTAATACATAAGACCAGATAGACCTAAAACTCCGGGCCTGATTCTATGTGCTATTATTACCAATGCGGGAGTTAATTTAAATTCCTAACTGACTTCCTTTTTTTGTTCGCACCCATTCAAAATTTCCAAAATTTGAAGAAGAGCGTTTGTAGTTGTGATTTCAAAACCGATAAAACCTGTAGAGAACACCAAGAGATATCACCCGGTATCTCTTCTTTCTTTCCCCTAAATGATATTCGAGAGACCTAGCAGGGGCGGCGTCGAGCAAATCCAATTATTCATCCGTTACTTTCAAAGAAGCAGGCTGGATTTCGACGCGGAAAGTCAACCGTAGATGAATTTGTTCTTTTATTTTGAATATCGGAGACATTGAGAATCCTTTTGAAGCTAAGAAGAGAGACGGTATTGTAATCCTCGCTCTAACAAATGTTTATGACAGTCTGGCATTAAGGCCTTCCATGTAAGCTGCTGAGATTTCTTTCAGATAAGTACTTGGTTAAAATAATGGTACTTGCCCAAAACCAAATTTCATCCTTGCTACTGGCAACAAGCAAAACAAGCTTAGATGTCTGAGAAAAAGCGTTTTTTAGAGATCACTCTTGGCTCATTTCTCTTTTAACCTTTATACATACTATTTGGCTTCCACAATTTTCAAAAAGCTCGCCTATGCGGACTATCCTGTATTGTTGCACTTTTCTCGAAACTGGAAAAACTTAAAATCAAGATATATTTACTCTTTCACCCTTTCTCCAAACTTGAAGATTGAAACTCAGTCACGTAAAGACGGTGACGACAGCTTTCCATTTTAATAAGCGAAAAACCAAACCTGAGCGAAAAATTTACGAGAGAATAACTTTTACCATTCCGTTCGATCTCTACATATCTTGAAGTAAAGCTGAAAAAATTGCTCACGTTTCGTCACAACCCTGTGGTATTGCGCAAAAATATCTTTCCGCGTCACACTGTTGTTTTCTACAGGGTGATCAAACCAGGTGTAGAATAATGTTTAATAAAATATAAATACATTAACAGAAGAAAAATGAAAAGCAAGTTTGAGGAAAACATAAAAATTAACCAAGGAAATAAAATCAACAGTTTTTTTTTTATACATCCTCCTCCCACCCCCACAATACGTCTCAATCCGCCAGAAACCCGATTGCACGAGGCACGCACGGTTTCTCCCGAAATCCCATTCCAACAAGTCCCCAATTCACACCCCAGGGCCCCGACACCCCGGTGAGCGGAAGAGCAGGTTTTACTCTCCAGAATAGTCCAAATGGCGAAGTCCAAAGGGTTTAAATCTGGAGAGAAAGGAGGCCACAATTCCTTCGGTCAAAACCCCGCCGTATTCCTTTTACACCATTCTTGTACAAGATTAGCCGTGCAAGATGTGGCTCCGTCCTGCTGGAGGGTAATTGTGCCTTCCTCGAACGCCGAGTTCACTCAGGGCACCAACCCTTCCTGCAACAGCTCCAGACACATGCGCTGACTTGCTTCCAACACCTCCTCAATGAAAAAGAGGGGGCCCTCTTTCCAGCCGAAGCCACCCCGGCCCAGACCACGACAGAATCCGGCCTCTGTCCTCGGAACGCGAGCTTGGCGTTCAACAGGACCCCCTGTTTATTTATTGCATAAACCCAGCCACCCTGATGACCGTGCACGGCCCGGACAGTGAACAACCTCTCATCAGTCCACAGAACTGGAGGTTGCGTGCCATCTCCAAGCCCTTCCAAAAGAAGCCCGGCCATCTACAGCCCCTTGGCTCTTGCAACCCGCAACAGCAACTGAGCTTCTGTTTTTCCGCATGGAGACAGGCTCAGATCACCCCTGAGCACATTTTGCATTGCTCCACCGCTCACACCAGCGGCCGAAGCCAATTTCCCCACGCTTCTCCTGGGATTCCTCCCGATTTTCTCCCCGGCGTTTTTAATACGTTTTGGTGCCCCGATCTTGTTACTGGAGTGCTTCCCACCTTTGGGAGGGCCAAACCCGTCTTTTTTAAACGTTTCAGAGGTTTAGAAACACCAGATTTGCCCACACAACCTCTCAATAGTGTGGACACTTTGCCAGGGGTCCGCCCCGACTCAGACAACTCCCGAACAGTCGCAGTTACAGTTCCCATAGCAACACCAATATTTATAAATATTTCTGAAAAAGCAATCCATTAATTAGTCAACACAATAAGCCACCTGAGATAGCAATGGGACCCGCAGTCCTCATCCCCAGGGTTTCTAGAGCCACCTTCAAAATCTGTCTGCACTTGGTTTAATCACCCTGTATTTGGTCTTCTTGACAACTGAGTACTATGCGCGCATGCTTGCCTTATAAATAGTGTCTTGAATAACGCCTTAAACATTTGGATGCCTGCGTGCTGCCCAAAAGACCAGCTTGCGTGATGTACAATGCCACAGATGATACTCTTTAATGCAATCTGTTCTATAACTCGATATATTCCTAGGATCTGCATCGGCGTGCATGATGTACAATGCCGCTTCTATCAGTGCAGCAATGCATTTGGTGGAATCCCACAATTATGGTGGAATCCCACAATTTTTCTCTCTACTGTATATATGACCAGCTCTGGGACAAAACCTAAGTAAGCTAACTGCTCTGATAAAAGTTGAAAACTTGAAACCATGGTCTGGGTTTGGCTTCGTAATGCACAATGCCACAAATGGTACTCTTCACTGCCATCTGTTCTTTAACTCAATAGGCACGTAAATTTTTATTTTTTATTTTGTAATAGGCTTATGAATAAAATTTAAAGCAAAAAACAGTGCTGAAAAGTATCTTTTTAGAAGGACACAACAGAATCTAACGAGTAGCCTTTGAACCGCAATCGTGTCAATTGCTTAATGGTCACACATGCAACCAATTATAATGTCGTAAAAAAATATTGACCACAACCATCGTGATATACCGGTAGCCGCATTTTGAGTTACCAAAATTTTTTTATAAAAATATGAAATGCAAACAGTTCTAGTGTATAATTGATATTAACATTTAATTCATAGAAACAGTTCTATAATTTCCCAAGCACCTTATGCGGTGTCTAGGCTCCTTGATTGCCATGATTCAATTCTACTTTGACTAATAGGAAATTTAGAAGAGGGCCATGACGCACAAATGGCTAGAAAAACGTACAAATAACCAATTTTTATCAAAATTCATGACATATTTACAACACTTGTGAGCTTTTCTCACATCGCTGCAATGTCTCGACCTGGAGTCGAGACGCAATGGTCTGAGAACGAGACTAAGACGAGACTTTGGGGTCGCAAGATCAAGACTTTGAAAAACGTGTCTCGAGACATGTCTCCATGAATCCACTTCTCTTCGTTAGAAAAAAATTTTTCATATTGTCATTGCTTAGTTTTGTTAGTATTATATCTATCATTATTACACGCGTCATGTTGTCCTGTTCTTGGAGAAGACAGTTTTTTTCTGTTATCTATTGGGCCATTACTCACAGTTCTAAATCACAATATCATACCGCTATCACTATTGTGTAAAAAGTAAAAATCTATAAACAGTTACAACCAGACAACAATGTCTTTGTATTTCCAAAAACTAAGTCGGTCAACCGCTTGTTAGTTTAACTCTTCATGTGAAAAGAATCTCCAGTACTTTGCCAATCCAGAGGACAAATACTAATTTGTTATTATTTGTAGTCGATCTGATTTAATGACAAACAACCCCAAAGAAACTTACCAAGACTTTTACTATTTGTATAAAAAATTAAATTACAAATTTTTAATTGCTATAGTTTCAGATTGTAAATTAGTCAATAAAATTATTTCTCTTAAGCTCATACAATTCTATCTTTTTGCAAAAGCAAGCTTACATTACTTAAATTGTATCATATAGGGATTATCTAATAACTAAAAAATATATGTTTTTCTAAAGAAGCTAAGGTAAACAAAGTAAAAGCACAAAATTTCTCTTTATGTTAAAATTCTTTATTTTGATTTTTAGTTATTTTTTTTATAGGCTGCATAAGTAGTAAGGAAAAGCTGGTTTGGTTTGTGTTTTGACGTCATCACAACTGGCGCGTTGGCGTCATCAGTGCACCTATGGTTCCAAACCAAGGGTTTGCTAGTCCTGAGTCCCCAAGAAATTAAACTTTAAGTAAAAACTTTGGTCTAAAACTTATCTTTTAATCCGAAGACAGTAGTCTTGATTTCCGTTGACCGCGAAAGAAGATCCTAGATTACTAACCCTGGTCTTTTAATCCTAAGTCTTGAGTTCCCAAGTTGTTATCAAAGTTGAATACGCTATAAATTGTATGTTTCCTAGGTAAATTTGATGTTCTATCTTGAAATAGTTCATAATAATACTTTTTACCAGTAGAACACACAAATTATTAATTTTATTTTTACTTTCTAGTGTTTATAAAAATGATAGTAGAAGAAAGTAGACCATTAATTTTTACTTTCTAGTGTTTATGTTTCAAATATAAAAATTGTTTTCAGTCTTATCTGGTTTTATGCAGCTTTAAGATTGATAAGTTTTATTTAAATGATTTTGTAAAATTTATCATGCGGTAGACAATTAGAACGTATTTCCTATATTCTCGCAGAGAAGGGTGAACGTCGTTTCAGAAGCTGAGTCGTATTGATGGTAGCATGACCTTAGGTAACTGTTTCCAAAAAAAAAAATCAATTTACTATGTTGCTAACTCTTAATCTCAAGCTTTATCAACACTTTGGTTGAAACCCTACCTTCTAACCCGAAGACGTCTTGATTTTATATTAGTGTTTATAAAAACGACAGTAGAAAACAGTAGACCATTAATTTTTACTTTCTAGGGTTTATATGTTTCAAGTCTATTCAGTATCAAGTTTAAAAAATTATTTTAGTCTTACCTGGTGTTATGCAGCTTTAAAATTGATAAGTTTTATTGAAAATGATTCTGCAAAGTTTACCATGCCGTAGACCAGGGTGGTCCAACTTCTGCACTCTTGTGGGCCACTTTTCAAAATTATTCGAGTTTGCGGGCCTTAACCGGCTAAAAACACTTATTTTTGTCCCAAACTCAGGATGTTCTCTAAAAAAAAAAGGTCTTCAATTGGAATCGATCTCCGAAATTCCTATTTTCGTCCCATAGCGTTCTCCGAAAAAAAAATTTGCCGCTGCCTGTAATCGACAAGACTTCTGCAAAATTGTTCCGCGGGCCGCACAAGTTCGTAGTTGGACCACGCTGCCGTAGACAATTACCAGGTATTTCCTGTATTTTCGCAAAGAAGCATGAACGTCGTTTTAGAAGCTGAATCGTATTGATAGTAGCATGACCTTAAGTAAATAAGTAAACTCTAACAATTTCCAAAAAAAGAATCAATTTACTTAATATGTATTTTTCGCTAACTTTTAATCGATATTTGTGCACATTTAAACGTTTCCTAGGCAACATGATTTTATTCACAAGAATCTTATAGTCAAAAGTTTTTTTTTTTCTATATAGACAAGTTTAATTTTTAAGTGACTATAATCAATTTTAAACATTTTTCTAGGTATGCTTAACTTTTATTTGTACGATATCTGTTTTCAATTTTTTCTAGGTAACCTTAATTTTTGTTAGACCTTTGTTCGATTTTTCAAAAAATTTTCCAAACAAGCTCGGTTTTTAGATATCTATCTTCAATTTTTTTCCTACACAACATTGATTTTTGTTATGGCTATGTTGAATTTAAAAAATTTTTTTCTTAGTCATACCCTAATTTTTAGATGTCTATATTTAATTGTTTTTTCCGGGCAACCTTGATTTTTGTTATAACTATCTTCAATTTTTTCTTAGCAACCTTGACTTTTGTTATACCTTTACAGAATTTTTAAAAGTTTTACTTTAGGCAATTTTAACTTTTAGATACCTATCTTTATTTTTTTGTAGAAAAACTTGACTTTTGTTTTACATTTGGTCAATTTTTCAAACATTTTTTAAGCAATCTTGATTTTTATTACACCTACCATCAATTTTTTTTCTTGGCAATCTTGATTTTTGTTATACATTTGTTCAAATTTTTATAAATTTTCTTGGCAGCCTTGGGTTTTAGATATCTATCTTCGATTTGTTTTTTGTAGACAAGGTTGATTTTTGTTATATCCTGGTTGAATTTTAAAAAAATTTCTCGGCAAACTTGGTTTTTGTTATACCTTTGTTGAATTTTTAAAAGTTTTTTTAAGCAACCTTGATTTTTAGATATTTATTTTCAATTTTTTTCGAAAAAAACTTGATTTAGTTATACCTATGTTTAATTTAAAAAATATTTCTTGTGAACTTTAATTTTTTTCGTAAGATATTTACAATTTTAAAAGTTTTCTAGGCAAACTTGATTTTTGTTAGACCTTTGTTCAATTTTTCAAAATTTTTTCTAAACAAACTTAATTTTCGTTATACCTATGTTTAATTTTAAATAATTTTCTAGTCAACCTTATTTTTTTCTAGTAAGATATCTACAATTTTAAAAGTTTTCTAGACAAACTTGATTTTTGTTAGACCTTTGTCCAATTTTTTCAAAATTTTTTTAAACAAGCTTGATTTTCGTCATACGTATATTTAATTTAAAAAAATTCCTAATCAACCTTTAATTTTTATTTGTAAGACATCTTTAATTTTAATCGTTTTCTAAGTAACCCTAATTTTTGTAATACCTTCGGTCAATTTTTCAAAAATTTTCTTAAGCAATCTTGATTTTTGTTACACCTATATTCAATTTTTTTCTTGGCAATCTTCGTTTCTGTTACACTTTTGTTCAATTGTTTTTAGACAAACTTGATTTTTGTCATACCTTTGTTCAATTAAAAAAAATTTTTTTTACGCAAACTTTATTTTTGTCATACCTATATTCAATTAAAAAAATTTTTTTCTTGGCAACCTTGATTTTTTTTATACCTTTGCTCAATTTTTTAAACATTTTTCTAGCAAACTTGATTTTTGTTATACTTATATTCAATTTAAAAGAATTTTCCTAGTCAATCTTGCTTTTTGTTATAGGCTTACTGTATTCAATTTAAAAAAAATTTTTAACAACCTTGGTTTTTAGATGACTATCCTCAATTTTTTTCTAAACAAACTTGATTTTTGTTATACTTTTGTGCAATTTTTAAAAATTTTCTTGGAAATCGTTTATTATCTATGGTTCTATGTTATATCGTTTGTTATATTTGTTTTTGTTATATCTATGTTCAATTTTATAGTTTTTTCTTGACAGCCTTGATTATTTTTCATTGTCAATTTTGAAGTATTTGTTAAATAGTTTTTAGAGAAACTTTCTTATTATTTATAAGATATTTATATTCAATCTTAAAACAGACGTTTCATTAAAAAATTAGATTTTTTAAATTTTTGTTATTTAGTAAACCAACCAAATTCAAACATAGTTATTATTTTTATGCTGTGTAAATTCACTTTCTAGTGTTAACATTTTAACTGTTTCAAAATGAATTGAGTTCTAACTATTTTGATCTTTTGATCGTTATTATAAACTTTTAATAGTAGGAAAATTACTTTTAATCGCTGTAAGCGTGATAATGTGTATAAGTGTATCAAGGTCTCTCTTAGTGATGGTAGGTGCTTTCACGCAGCCTGGGCCGTGAGTAAGTCTGTTCATTAATTTAAAATGACAGACCGAAACCGAACCTACCAAAACGGAAGGGTATCCACCCATTCCGATGTTCAGTGTGGGTCTGCTAATTGGCAAACGTCCTTTTCAGGACGGGGCAATGCTAGGATAAAACTGCCCTTTTCAGGGCACATTGCCAACAAGTTCCGAAGACCCACTATTCTTCAGCTGAACATCGAAGGCCTCACTGCAAGCAAGATGAACGTTCTTCATCACCTCGCTATGCAGTCTGAGGCAATCGTCATCCTACTGCACGAGACTCACTGCACTGATGCAGAGAAGTTGGTACTTCCAAACTACCAACTAGCTGGGTCTTCTTTAAGCAGGAAGCATGGCCTTGCCACGTTTGTCCACGAGCGATTGAGATACACGCTTTTGGATCAATCTCCACCAACATCGGAGATCGAGTGGTTGTGTGTGGACGTTGATGGCTATAAAATAGTCAACGTCTACAAACCACCGCCAACGCGATTGCGAACCCTGGATCTCCCAGTGTTTCCTCACCCCTGTCTGTACGCTGGCGATTTTAACTGTCGTCATGCTGACTGGGGTTACGACGACAACAGTCCGGACGGTGAGTGCTTGGCTGGATGGGCAAGTATTAATTGTCTTGCCCTCCTATATAATGCCAAGGACGCTGCCAGTTTTTATTCCGGCCGCTAGAACACTGGCACCAATCCGGATCTAGCTTTCGCTAGCGTAGGTCCAAACAGTCGCTTACCGGATAGACGTGTCCTTGACAAGTTTCCCAGGTCACAACATCGACCTTCGCTTATTACACCACCAAGGTTTGCTATGGCAGTGCCAAGCATGCCTGTTAAGCGATGGAACTTCCGCGAGGCCAAATGGAGTCACTACATTGCTTTGACGAATAAATTCGCAAAGACTTTGTTGCCGCCTGATTCACTTGATGTGGATGCGGCTTACCAGGACTTCTGTAACACCATTAAGAAAGCAGCCAAAAAGACTATTCCACGCGGGTATCGAAATAACTATATTCCGTGTTGGGATGCAGAGTGTGAATCCCTCTATAAAACCTTTCTGCAGTCTCCTCAGGGAGACGACTCAAGTTTGGCCGCTACAGCTCTGCTTGCCAAGCTTGACAGAAAGCGGAGAGATCGATGGTCCGAGGCAGTTCGGAACATTGACTTCTCACACTCTAGTCGAAAAGCGTGGAGTATTTTGAACAACCTTACTGGTAGGTCACGACACTCTCCTCGTCACTGTCCCGTTTCAGCCGATGCTATTGCATCTCAGCTGGTTAGAAATGGGAAATACGAGGCTGTTGATCGCAAGTCATCTCGACTTGTCTTTCAAGAAGTGTCTGACCTTTGGAGGGCCACAACACCAGACGCAGTAAATATCTCTGACAGTTTTTTACAGAGAGAATTTGCTGCTGCCCTTCAACATTTAAAACCAGGTAAGGGACCTGATTCCATCTGCCCCGAGCTTATACTCCATGCCGGAGCTGCTTTGAAGTCCTGGTTACGTGACTTCCTTTCTTCCTGCTTGCGCCGACTCAAAATTCCCAAGATCTGGAGAACAGCGCTTGTGGTCGCGATCCCAAAACCAGGAAAGCCCTTGGGGGACCCAAAGAGTTATCGACCGATATCTCTGCTCTGTGTCCCCTACAAGATCCTCGAGAGGCTTATCTACGCCCGCGTTGAACCATTAATCGATCCACTGCTCCCTAAAGAGCAGGCTGGGTTCCGACGCGGGAAGTCAACCGTAGATTAAGTTGTTCTGCTAACCCAGAATATCGAGGATTCTTTTGAGGCTAAAAAGAAGGCCGATGCCGTATTTATTGATCTGACAGCTGCTTATGACACTGTCTGGCACCGTGGCCTTACCTGCAAGCTGCTGAGACTAATTCCGGATAGGCACATGGTCAAAATGATCATGGAGCTTGTCCGAAATCGAAGTTTCACCCTTACCACCGGTGACAGCAAGCAAAGCAGGCTACGCCGTCTTAAAAACGGCGTTCCTCAGGGATCGGTCTTGGCTCCCCTCCTATTTAACATCTATACGTACGATCTTCCTTCCACAATTTCCAAAAAGTTTGCTTATGCTGATGATCTAGCATTGTTGCATTCTTCTGGAAACTGGAAGGTCTTGGAGGGGACTCTAAGTCAAGACATGTCCACACTTTCAGCGTATCTCCAGACTTGCAGGTTGAAGCTCAGTCACACTAAGACGGTGACGGCAGCCTTTCATTTAAATAACCGAGAGGCCAAACGTGAACTAAGAGTCTACAACAACGGTAGACTTTTACCGATCTGTCCAAACCCTACTTACCTTGGGGTAAAACTGGTCAGATCGCTCACGTTTCGTCATCATTTAGTGGCATTGCGCAAAAAATTATCCTCGCGCGTCACACTGCTGAGGCGACTCGTGGGCTCGGGATGGGGTGCTGGTGCTAAAACACTACGCATAGCCACCTTATTTCTAGTCTACTCAACAGCTGAGTACTGTGCGCCAGTCTGGTGTCGCAGTGCTCACACTCGCCTCATTGACAGTGTCTTGAATGACGCCTTGCGCATAGTTACTGGATGCCTGCGTCCCACTCCAACGGACCACCTACCTGTACTCTCAGGCATCCAGCCAGCTGAGCTTCGCCGAATGGGAGCGACACTCTCCTTGGCTTACCGTGGATCTCTGGACCCCGATCATATCTTGCATGGTCTATTAAGTGGGTCCTCAGATACTTGCCAAGTGAAACTAAGATCCAGACGCCCGTTTGTGCCAGCTGCGCGGAATCTCTTGGACAACCTTGCCAGACTTGGCATCCGCGCCTCTGAATGGACAAATCACAAATGGAACGCGGAGTACTGTGAAAGTGCTTCCAGGCTCCGTGCTTTTGTGCCCGAGACCGGTGCCAGGCCTGTTGGGATGGGCTTACCCCGAGCAGCTTGGGTTAAGCTCAACCGTCTGCGGACTGGTATTGGGCGATTCCATTCGTCCATGTACAAATGGGGTCTCGCTCCTTCACCGAATTGCGAGTGCGGCGCCTCTGAGCAAACCGCAGACCATGTACTAACAGTGTGCCCCATACATCGGGCACCACATGGAGCACGAGGTCTGACGGTTTTGGATGACGAAACTCGATGCTGGCTTAATGACATCACTGCTAGCATCTGATCCAGGCAGTGCAGCAGTCTGGGGTAGTAAAAGGATAAACCCTCGGCCCCAGTCCTGTTTGTGTCTGGCCTGGAGTGGATACCCTTCAAACGACGACGACGACGACGAAGGTCTCTCTCTCCTCACAGAAACTTGCTGTTCACACCGTATGGTGTTTCTTGTTAAAGTGTGACATATTCATGATTGGAGTGTGAAAATCTTGTTCCTTAATTTAATTTATAGTGTAAAATAGAGTAAGCGAAAAAAATCACCTCAATTTTAATAGTTTTTTAAAAACAATTGGTAAAAAGAAAATTTTATGTTAATACACGTTTGATCAAAAAAATTGATTTCAAAACACCGACTTAAGCTTAGCTGTTAGTTTAATTAAACAGTCAAGTGCAACAAACATTTATGTTAAAAAGTTTTACATTTTTTCATTTTTATTAACAAAATTCATCATAAAACTGAACGTTTTAATACATTTTACCGACTAAATTTTCTAAAATTAACATTTCTTTAAAAATTGAAGTCAAATAAGGCCGACGTAAGTTACCAAAAAGCAAGATCAATTTCAAGAAAAAGCAAGATCAATCACAATTTCAAGGTTGTATTTTGAAAATGTTCTAATAAGATTTATTCTATCAAGTTGTCATATCCAAATGCAATGGTAGCTATGAGAACAATCCGTGCTGAAATCTTTAAAATTATTTAATAAACTTTTTATCTTTGTGACTAGCTTGAAATCTAAAAATAAACCTTTGAAAATACAGGATTTTTAAAAAATAAATAAAAACTTTACTTTCAAGACACACTTTTGCTCGGAATGACACCACAGTAAAGTAATAAACCAATAAATTTATTATTTTATCTTGAACGTTGCTAACCTCTAAGAAAAAAGGTTTTGACAGTAACTTTGTAAAAGAAACCATCTACGGATTTTAAAAATTAGACTTTTTAACTTTAATTTCCATACCAACGTTTTGTGGTCAAGTTTTAAATTATTGTACAAAAACTTTTTAACAATTCCCCAAAAAGTTTTTAGTTGAAAATTTAAAATACCCAAAAAAGTGTAAAACTTAATTTTAGCTCAATTTTTGTCAGCAATATGAACTTCAATGTTTATATTTTATTTTAGAACATACTTTTAAAACAATATTTTTAATACATTTTTCTAAAATAAAACTTTATTTAATTTATATTAACGTAACATTGTTTGACATGTTAAAAAAAGAAATGTTATGCAGAAACTTATTAGTTAATCCCAAGAAAAAATTTTGAAATCATTGTAATAAGAATTAGACAGATGGGATCTCTTAAGATCAATCATCATACCCCAAAATTAACGATAACCGTTAAAACAAACCCAGTAAATATTATTCAAGTTTAATCAAATTATAAACTTTTTGCTTTTTTACTAGCTTAATAAACCTTTAAAAAATCAATTTAAAAAAAAGACCGCTTGACACCAGTTAAACCAAAAATACTTCAGTTTTTCTTTCTCCAAATAAACGTTTTAACAAAAATTTTCATTAATTGGCAGTAAAAAATGATTTATGAATATAATTTTATACATTTTTCGCGCAGAGGTTTTGTGATTAGGTTCTTAAAATTACTGTGTAAAAACTTTTTAGCCTGTTGTCGTTATTTAAAATTTCTCTCAAAAGTCTCACATTTTAAAGTTTTTAATACAGAAACACTAGCTTGTTTAAAAAATCCAAAAACATTTTTTCTAAGTGTCGCAGAAGTTTTAAAACAATCTTAGTGTTTAGAACAAAATCGTAAAAATTGTGTTTTATTTTAGATCTTTGCTGTTTTTTCGATTCATAACAACATTTCAATCTTAAAATTTTGTCACAATTGTTTTCTTACAAGTATTGATTTCGCGAATCTTGTAATTTTATCAAACATTGGGAGTTTAAAATACACACTCTTTGTACAGGGTCCGGCAAAACGATCTGACACATTTGTAGGTTTAGTAAAAGCCAAATAAAATAAAGAAACAGAAAAATGTTTTTATTTTTGAAAATTACGTATAATGCCATTTTGTTTGGTTTCTTTATTATAATGCCATTGTTTTTCGTTTCTTTATAATGCCATTGTTTTTCGTTTCTTGGAGGGAGATGTTTCCTGGTCATTTGATCTCATTGCGTGGTGACATCGCTTGACCCGCCCGTTCACCTGATTTAAGTCCTTGCGATTTTTTTCTCTGGTGATATCTCAAGTCAAAGGTGTATATTAATCGCCCTCGTTCTATTGAACAACTTAAAGATGCAATTCTTCAAGAAATTGCTGTCATTCCACATAAAATGACCCGCCAAGTTATAGACAACTTTTGTAAATGCCTCCGACAGTGTGTGGACAATAACGGATCCCATTTGATTGATTTAAGTTTTAAAGCCTAATGAAACAAAATGGTACTATATGTACTTTTCAAAAATAAAAACATTTTTTTTATTTCTTTACTTTATTTGGCTTTTATTAAACCTTCAAATGTGTCAGATCATTTTGCCGGACCCTGTATAATTCTTGCACAGAGACAAATATTGAACTTTTGCACGGTTCAAAAGTTCTCATTTTATTTAGTTTTTTTTCCAAAATAAAAAGAGATGTATTAAAGGTTTAGAACAACATTGTTTAACTAAACATCGATTCATTTGTTTTTAAATTATTAACGCTAAGCAACAATACAAACATTTCAAGGGCTATTTTAAAAGTAAACTAACAAAAAAGTGACTAGTCAAGTCTCATTCGACTCACCTCTTCATTAAAAGATATCGATTTTTTTGACTTAAAGACCTTTTTTTAACTAGTGATCCAAATGTTTCGAATCTATTTTGCGTTATAAAGGTGTTTAACATCACAAAATTTTACAAGATTTTCTCAAATTGAAACCGCCTTATTTGAAAAATAGCAAATTTATCGTTAAAAGTATTTTGATTTGCAAATGAATATGTGTTTTTAGTAACTTTTTATTCAATATGTGACTAAATGCAATGTTTTAAATTAATTTTGTGATAAGAAAGCAGTCAACCTTACAAATTTTAACTATTTTTTCAAGTTGAATTGTGTCTCGAAAAATCAGAAACAATACGTTTAGCATGATTTAATTTTGCATTTTACAAGCAAAGTTTTCGATTCTGGTGAAACAAACCTACATTTTACTTTGTTCACGTTTCAATAGCTAAGTTTGTTTCTTCAAAAGTTAGACCAAGAAATTTTTTTCTCTTTTTCAATTCGAAGTCACAACTGGTGTATTTTGATTTATAAACCTAAACTTTATTAATCTATTACGTACGTAACTTGTAGAGCATATCAATTTTTATGTTTTCAACTGGTCTGTTACATTTTTATTTAAAAAAATTCTCTGCACTTTACGTATTGTTGTCCTTAGTTATAAAAAATTATTACAATTTGTTAAAAATTTTCTTTTATCTTGATTTATAAGTTCGTTTGATCGTAAAATGTTAAATAAAAGTTATGATTTGGAAAATTTTTTATAAAAGAATAGTGTTTTTATTGCTTTTGAAAGCAAAAGTTCATACACAGACCTTGAAAAATACACATATCGTCATGAAATGTTTTATTTAAAACAACCACAGTGTTGTCTACTTCACCAAGTTTTTTGTATTATGACAACAATAAACCTATTTCTCAACTCAACTGTCAATTGTTTTCTTCTTTGCATCATAATTACAGGTCTTCTTCTTTCTGTTAATCTCGTTTTCAACACTATCTTTGTCATTTTTGAGATGATAACAACTTATTTTCTTGTGTTTTTTGCTTAATGTCATCACCACCAGCCCATACTTCTTCTTCTCCTTTCGGCCTTTCCCTTTAGTCAGGGGTGGCCACAGCGTATCATCATTCTCCACATCTTTCTGTCTTCAACATCCGTCTCCTTCGCACCAACTTCCCCCATATCTTCTTTCACTACATCTACAAATCTTCTCTTTTGTCTTCCTCTTCTCCTCTTTCCTGGTAACTCTATTTTCATCATCTTTCTTTTTACATACTCTTGGTCTCTCCTCATGACATGTCCATACCACCTCAGCCTGCCCTCCCTCATTTTCATTCCTAACCGTTCCACCTTAACAGCACTCCTGATGTATTCGTTTCTAATCTTGTCTTTTCTCGTCACATCCATAGCAAACCTCAACATTTTCATCTCTGCAACTTCCATCTCTTTCAATTGTTTCTTTGTGACTGCTACTGTCTCAAGTCCATACACCATTGCTGGTCTTATTACTAAACTGTACACTTTTCCTTTTACTCTAGCTGGTAACTTTCTGTCACAGATTACTCCTGATACTTTTCTCCATCCGTTCCATCCTGCCTGTACTCTTTTTTTTACCTCCCTCTCACAATCAACACTTTCTTGCACCGTTGATCCCAAATACTTAAATTCCTTTGATTTTGGCACTTTTGTATCCTCCATCTTCACTGTTTCGTCGTCATTTCCTCCATTTATGCACAGATATTTGGTCTTCGACCAACTTACTTTCATCTCTCTTCTTTCCAATGCATACTTCCAGGATTCTAATCTCTGCTCCACTTCTTCCCTGGTCTCTTCGCAAATTACAATATCATCAGCAAACAGCATCGTCTATGGTGGTTCTCTCCTTGCTTCATCTGTTAGCCTGTCCATTATCACTGCAAACAGGAACGGACTTAACGCTGATCCCTAGTGCAGTTCGACCTTAACCTTGAAACTTTCTGTAGTTCCTACTGCACACCTCACCACTGTTTCGCTTCCCTCATAGATATCCTGTACTAGTTGTACTGCACATACTTTTCCAATATTCCTGATTTTCTCATACAGTACCACAGCTCTTCCCGAGGAACCCTGTCGTAAGCTTTCTCTAGGTCCACGAATACACAATGTAGCTGTCTTTGACCTTTCCTATATTTTTCCATCAACATTCTTAAAGCAAACATGGCATCAGTGGTTCCCTTTTCTGGCATAAATCCATATTGCTGTTTGCTGATCTCCACTCTATCCCTTAATGTAACGGTAAACGGCGCTGAAGTAGCCGATTACCGCAAAGTGAAGTGTCGATCAACGCGCTTCCGGCTTCGTAAAATTAAAAGGAAATAATAATCAAGGAAAATAATTTAATATAAAATAAGTTATAACTGAAACGTTGAAACTTGGAAATAAAAGCAACGAAAGCGGAAACGAAAGCGGAAACGGTAATCTGTAAATAAATAAAAACAAACTAAAAATTAAACACAAAAAGAAAACGCATAGGTGTCTTACCGAGCAGTTCACTTCGGTGCTGACTCACGGGGAAAACGGGAATATCTTAACTTCACGCTAAGTCTACTCAGACTTCAACCAGCTGCCCACAAACACTGCAGCTGGTCGCCTCACAAATTGAGAAGAGTGTAGAAACGCAATAAAGCCAGCTCTAAAATCAACGCGCAGCAGACACAACTATGCTTCAAGGTGAGATTAATTAAAAATAAAGCGTAAAACAAAAAAGGCGCTGGCAGCGAGTGCTCGCGCAAATAATGATTAGAAACTCAAGAGAAATAAAATAAAACACGTGCGTTGGTAATTTTCTACACTCCCAACACCCGAGAAATTAAAAAAGAAAAAAAAAAAAAAAATTACAACGCTGCACACAACACAAATAACATTAACGGACACATTTCTAAAACTTATTTTACGGTAATTGCGGGATCACCAGAGTCCTTCCGCGGCATAACATCAAGATTCGCGGGAACCACCAAGCACAGTTTATGAACGGGCCGCCGCACTTCAGAACCACGCGTTTTTACTACGACTTGGCGCACCAAGCCTTGTTCGTCGGGAAACAGCTTTACAACTTTGCCAAGACGCCATTGCGAACGAGGAATCGAATCGTCCACGAGTAGAACAACATCGTCTTTTTGAAAATTGGTTTTCTTCTTAAACCATTTTTGGCGGGCGATTATCGTCTTTAAATATTCTCGAGACCATCTTTTCCAAAATTGGTCAGCTAGATATTGTACATTTTTCCAACGTCTTTTGGGACAACAGTGCTCATCAGAAGGAAGTGAAGGGGGGAAGTTGCCAGTAGGACACAATTTCAAAAGATGATTGGGCGTCAATGGTTCCAAACCATCTGCATCAGTTATGATTGGAGTTAAAGGGCGAGAGTTTAAAATAGACTCTGCTTCCAATAAAAAGGTGTGAAGTTGATCGTCATCGAGAGTTCGTTCCGTCATCAATGAAGTTAAAATTGGTCTGACTGACCGAATCATTCTCTCCCAAGCACCACCTATGTGGCTGGCATTTGGGGGATTGAAAGTCCATTGAATTTCCTTTTGAAGGAGAAAATCTTCAATCTGGTGCTGATTCCACTGGCGCAGGGCTTCACGAAGGTTCTTCTCGGCGGAAACGAAATTGGTTCCGTTGTCGGAGAAGAAGTGCAGAACGGGACCTCTTCTTGATAAGAAACGACGTAAGGCGTTGATGAAGGCGTCGGTTGTCAGATCCATCGCGACTTCAACATGAATTGCTCTAGAAGTTAAACAAGTAAAAAGGCAACCATATCTTTTTACTTGAGAACGCCGTTGTTTCACGAGCAACGGTCCGAAGTAGTCAACGCCACAGTATGCAAAGGGATGAGTATCGATTTGTAGACGCGACGGAGGAAGATCAGCCATCTTTTGTGATCCCGGCTTTTTATAGCGTCGTCGGCAATGCATGCAGGAATTAAGCACTCTGCGAACAACAGCTGTACTTCGTAAAATCCAATATCGTTGTAGTAACTGGTTCAACGTCATATTTGCTCCGCCATGACCTGTAATGCAATGACAATGAAGAACAATAAGATTGGTTAAGTGCGAGGTGTGGGGCAAGATAATTGGGTGTTTAAGATCAAAGGAAACAGAAGCTCTATCTAAACGGCCGCCTACTCTTAAAAGACCGTTCACAATAACAGGATTCAGTTTTAGAAGTGGAGATTTGGAAGCTGGAGAAAAGTTTTCATTAGTTTGCATCTTCGACATGATGTCGCCGAAACAGTTCCATTGCTCATATTTAATAAGCTCAATTTCTGCTTTTCGAAGATCAGAGACAGACAAGGAACGAGAAAAATGATAGACAGAGTTGGAATTTATTAAAAAGGTCTTAAATTTTAAAAGCCAAGCAGTGGCTTTTTTTAGCTTAAACCACGAAGAAAAATACGCAATGAGCTTGTCAACTGGATCAATCTTTTCGGTAATCAAAAATGCAGACGCGGCTTTTTTATCAAATGCTTTTACATTTTCTACATCTAATGTCGTCTCTGCAAACCGGCAAGGCCAGCTGTCTGGCGATTCACTCAAAAATTCTGGTCCAGAAAGCCACGATTTAGTTTTCATTAGTTTGTCGGATCTACATCCACGACTTAAAACATCAGCGGGGTTGAGTTCACTAGGGACGTGCCTCCAATTAGAAGTACAAGTGCTTTTCGTAATAAACTTTAAACGACGGGACACAAAAAGAGGAAAACGCTTTTCTTCATTTCTTATACTTTGAAGAACTACAGCGGAGTCTGTCCAAAAAATAATTGGTCTCAACCGCGGTAAGTTTAGTTCGTGTTTAAGAAAAATATCTAATTTTACGGCAGTCACAGCAGCAAGAAGTTCTAGACGGGGAATAGAAAATTCGTCTTTAGGAGCTAAATGAGATTTACTAATAACTAAGTTACAATTGACATAGTCATTAATATCGCTCGAACGAAGATAACAAACGGCGCCATACGCATGCTTAGAGGCATCGACAAAATAATGCAATTGATAGTTTTCACTGCCTAAATTGGTATGCAAACCCATCCATCTTGGGATAGACATCGACTTCAGATGCTCCAGCGTTCGGATCCATTGTTGCCACTTATTGAATTCTAAGGAAGGAATAGGTTCGTCCCATTCTAACTCCAGCTCGCATAGTCATCGATAGAGAAGCTTGGCTTCAACAATCACTGGGCACAGAAATCCAAGCGGGTCGAAAATGGAGTTGATCGAAGACAAAACACCACGTTTCGTACATGGCTTATCCGGAAGTTCTACTACAAAATAGAAACAATCAGTATTGAGGTTCCAATTTACTCCTAAGACACGTTCACTAGAATTTTTGGCCAGAGCGTTAATTTGTAGTGATTTCGAAAGTTCATTCTCAGGCAAATGTTTTATTAATTCAGGGCAATTTGAGCACCACTTCGTAAGATTAAAACTTGCTTTCGACAACAGATGCTTTATATCTTTCATTAATTTAAGTCCGATTTCAACGTTAGGTACGCTAATTAAAAAGTCATCAACATAAAAATGTTCTTCAATTGCAGAACTGATATAAGGTTCGAATTGAGCGCCGAAATCAATGGCCGCTTGACGCAACGCAAAACTTGCGCAGCACGGAGACGAGGTTGCACCAAAAAGATGAACTTTCATTCTATGCACTACTGGTTGGCTTTCAAGATTTCCATCAGGCCACCACAAAAACCTTAAACTATCACGATCACGAGGTGAAACTTGAACCTGGTAGTACATCGACTCTATGTCGGCTGCCAAAGCTATTTTTTCTTTACGAAAGCGGGAAAGAATGGCAACTAAATCGTTCATCAGGTGGGGCCCCTGCATCAGAGATTTATTTAAAGAAATACCTTTATACTCGGCACTGCAATCAAAAACCATTCTCAACTTGTCGGGTTTATGGGGGTTTATTACTGAGTGATGGGGGATATACCAAACCTTCTTAGAAGTTATTTGAAAGTTATCGTGAACAAGTTCTGCGTAGTTTTTGTCTAACATTGTTTGAATTTGAATTGAATATTTCTGTTTCAGATCGCTGTTACGCATTAATTTTCGCTTTAAATGATTTAATCGCTTAAGTGCTAAATTTTTATTGTTTGGCATAATCTGGTCTTCATACTTCCAGGGTAGTGGTAACTCGTAGTGGTCATCAACTAGCTTGATAGAACTTTTAAGCATTCTATAAACTTTAAAATCATTCATCGAAATTGGTTTCGAATAATAATTATCTTCGTCATAACATTGAAACTGAATATTTGAAAAATTTCTGCGTGATTCATATATGAAATTTCTATCATCCTCCTCGAAATTGTCGCGTAAAGTTGAAACGTAGTAAACATTTTTATCACTACTGGATACTGTGCAATTAAATTTAGAACAGGGCCCAAGTAAAGACCACCCCAAAGGTGACTTCACAGCGTCGGGTGATAATTTATCCGGAGCAGATCTTAAATCTTCTAATCTAAATACTCTAGGGACATTAGCACCAATTAAAAGCTGTACGTTTTGCCTGTCAAGCTTTGAAAAATTAATATCAGCTAAATAGCTATGATCGCTTAATATCTGTGATGTGGGAATTACATTTGGCTGTACAGGTATTTCATCTACAACTGTAACGTCTGGAAGCTGGACCCAATCTCCGTCAAACAAACCTTTAACTTCCATCTCTGCAGACACAGTTCTATAAGATTTTGTCTCTGTCAACGTTTGCAATTTAAGCTGTCGACTCGTGCCGCTCAGTTGCAATTCCGTTGCCAAACTGCGGTCGCAAAAACAGGCGGTAGAACCTTGATCCAAAAATGCGTATACCTCTGTTTCTTTACCTTCGCAGCGAACGCGCACCGGAACTACATTTAAAAAGACATGCTGGACATTACCAGTCGATTTATTAAATTGAACAGAACTACAGGCGTCGACGTGACCCGTCACTTCAGTGTCAGTAATTTTATGAAGAAGAGTATGGTGAAAGGTTCCTTTGCAACCAGAATTTAACATTTGCAACTCGATTTGCAGCAACGAGCGAAATGGTTACCGCTTAAACATTTAAAACAAAGTCCCTTTGCTTTAACAAATTTGTACTTTTCTTCGTACGTTAAATTTTTGAACTTATCGCAATCAATTAGCTTGTGTATTTTTTCACAATAAAAACATCGACTTTTTTCCACGCTCAACGCGTCTTTTACATTTTTTGTCGTTGCAGAAACATACGCGCTTTCGCGGCGAGGTTTGTAATTGGTTTGAAACGTTTCTCTACCAAAAATAGAATTAGCAATTCGACTTTTTTCTGTAACAAATTTGGACAAATCAAGAAACTTCGCTCTCTCACCAGTTTGTTGTTCAATTTGTACCGCATATTCTACCCAAGCTCGTTTCAAATTAATTGGCAGTTTGTTAACAACGCCCATAATCACATGCATTGAATCTAAACTCGAAACTTGTTCAATATTTTTTAGAGACACACGGCACTTTTCAAGAAGTTGAGACAATGATTTAAGCTTATTTTTGTCATCATCGGGAATTTTATGAACATTTTTTAATCGCTCTTCGCAACATCTAGCTATTTCGTAGGGATGACCATATTCATCAAAAAGAATATCCCATGCTTTTTGAAACGCAGTTACAGGCGACTGATTCGACACATAACTAAATTTAGATTGTACATGCGATTCACAATATTGATGCAACAACGGAAATAATTCGTAATCTTCAACCTTTCCTAATACATGAGCCTCAAACTGTCTAACAAACAACCAATATTCCATAGGATCACCATTAAATTTTTGAATTACAACCGGCGGTGCAGGACGCATTTTAGAGGCATTATATTTATGAAAACTAGTTGGCAAAGTTAACGAGGGTGAATTAAAAGCTTCTTGTCTTTGCGCTTGCTCTGTGTTGCGATAATCAAATTTAGACTTAAACTGACTTTCCGGTTTTTGACTAAAGCTTGAATTTTTAACTTTAATACGCAAATTTTGATCAGGAAGTTCTGCAAAAGTAACGGGAAATGGTCTATCGATTTGAACAGAACTTTTGGGAATGTCAGTAAGCAATGAAGTACGAAGCGGAAAATTATGCAATGGCGCGTTTTTAACACTTGTAACATTTTCACTAAACGGTTTGGAATAATCACGTATTTTTAAATGCGGCACCTTTCGTGTGCTAGTGCCTTCCTCTGCTTTTCCACAGCTTAATTCTTCCCAAGCTTCTGCCTCGATCCTTGCTAATTCTTCATTGCGCTTTTTATCTAGTAAAACTGTTTCTAATTCTTCTTCCTCCAATTTCATTTGTCTATTTAACTCTTCCATGGCTTCATTAGCTCTTTTTCTTGCTTCTTCTACTTCTCGCTCAGCCTTTTTTCTTGCTTCTTCAGCTTCTCGCTCAGCCTTTTGTCTTGCTTCTTCGGCTTCTCGCTCAGCCTTTTGTCTTGCTTCTTCGGCTTCTCGCTCAGCCTTTTGTCTTGCTTCTTCGGCTTCTCGCTCAGCCTTTTGTCTTGCTTCTTCGGCTTCTCGCATAAGCTTTCTTTTCATCTCTTCAGCTCTTTCTCTAGTTTTTTGTCTCGTTTCGTAAACTCTGGCACTTTCTTGCTGGACAGCTGCCGTGGCAATTTTTAATTTTACAAGTGACCTTTGTTTCTCACTACGAATCGAACTAGAGGTAGATTGACTGCCAGTTCTTACCGAGGAGCGTTCATACGAAAAAGCGCGACTCTCTTTGCTTAACTTATCCTCAGTATCTTTTATCCAGCGTTGAACATGCTCTTCAAACTGCTGATTCTCTACAACAATGCTATTCTTACTAAAATTTAAATTCAAGGCTTCTTGTTCATCAAGAGCTTCTAACAAATTAGTCAAATTTTCAAATTTTTGACGAATATCACATAAAAGGGTTAACAGCGGTTTATAACCCTCAGGCTTCATCATTAAACTCTCTGCTCTAACATAC
This sequence comes from Diplosoma virens, assembly GCA_963680785.1. Taxonomy (NCBI): domain Eukaryota; kingdom Metazoa; phylum Chordata; class Ascidiacea; order Aplousobranchia; family Didemnidae; genus Diplosoma; species Diplosoma virens. The sequence goes on along the minus strand of OY796886.1, from coordinate 33,248,585 downwards.
AAATTTTGCAGAGCCTTGTAAACTTCATTTGGGTCACCCAACGACATTATCATAAAAATAAGAACAATACGGACTCACCGAAATTGCTCGATTACTTTTTGTAACGGTAAACGGCGCTGAAGTAGCCGATTACCGCAAAGTGAAGTGTCGATCAACGCGCTTCCGGCTTCGTAAAATTAAAAGGAAATAATAATCAAGGAAAATAATTTAATATAAAATAAGTTATAACTGAAACGTTGAAACTTGGAAATAAAAGCAACGAAAGCGGAAACGAAAGCGGAAACGGTAATCTGTAAATAAATAAAAACAAACTAAAAATTAAACACAAAAAGAAAACGCATAGGTGTCTTACCGAGCAGTTCACTTCGGTGCTGACTCACGGGGAAAACGGGAATATCTTAACTTCACGCTAAGTCTACTCAGACTTCAACCAGCTGCCCACAAACACTGCAGCTGGTCGCCTCACAAATTGAGAAGAGTGTAGAAACGCAATAAAGCCAGCTCTAAAATCAACGCGCAGCAGACACAACTATGCTTCAAGGTGAGATTAATTAAAAATAAAGCGTAAAACAAAAAAGGCGCTGGCAGCGAGTGCTCGCGCAAATAATGATTAGAAACTCAAGAGAAATAAAATAAAACACGTGCGTTGGTAATTTTCTACACTTAACCTGGTTTCAATAATTCTTTCCCATACCTTCATTGTGTGGCTCATTAGCTTTATTCCTCTGTAGTTTCCACAGCACTGTGCGTCCCCTTTGTTTTTAAAGGTTGGGATAAGCACACTCCTTCTCCATTCTTCTGGCATCCGTTCACCCATTAATAGTCTGTTGAACAGTCTGGTCAAAAACTTTATCCCCATCTCTCCCATGCACTTCCAAACTTCTACTGGCAACTCATCTGACCCAACCGCTTTACCTTATTAATCCTTCTTACTGCGTTCTTTACTTCTTCTCCATACTGACACAATTTACCTCTTCATTAACCACTTCTGGTTCCTCTGTCCTAGGTTTTCTGTTATTTTCCTCGTTCATTAGTTTCTCAAAGTACTCTTTCCATCTCTTTAACACTGTCTCTAAATTTACCATAACATTACCGTTTTCATCCTTTATAATTCTCACATGTTGTACATCTTTCCCTGCTCTGTCTCTCTGCCTAGCCAATCTGTACAACTCTTTTTCACCTTCTTTTGTTTCGAATCTAGCATACAAATCATCATACGTACGTCTTTTTGCCATTGCAACTGCCTTCTTTGCCTTACTCTTCTTTTCTTTGTATACCTTTTTAGTATTTTTATCTCTTATTTTGTCCCATGCTTTCTTTGCCTCTTTCTTTTCTTTTATGCTCTTTTGAACTTCCTCATTCCACCACCATGTCTTCATGTCTCCTTTTCGTTTCGCAAATGTTACTCCCAGTACAGTTTCAGCGGTTTTTCTTAGCATTTCTGCCGTTTTGTCCCACTCATCAGGTAACCCATCCTTGCCTCCCAGAATCCTGGTCACCTCTTGTCTAAACGCTTCTTGACAGCTTGTCTCTTTCAGTTTCCACCATCGTATCTTTGGCTTTACTTTTTCTGCTTTTTTCTTTTTCACCATAAGAGCCATTTTGCATACCACCATACGGTGCTGCTTTGCGATACACTCATTCAATATTACCTTACAATCGCACATTTCCTTCAAGTTCCTCCTTCTGCACATCACATAATCTACTTGGATACTTTTTTCTCCACTCTTATATGTCACCTTGTGTTCATCTTTTTTCTTGAAATAAGTATTGACAATCGCCAAATCCATCCTTTTTCCAAAATCTACAACCATTGATCCTTCCTTATTTCTTGTTCCAGCACCGTACCTCCCCATTATTTCCTCATTCCCGATGTTTCCTTCGCCCACATGTCCATTAAGGTCTGCAACAAGAACTATCCTCTCTTCTGTTGATATACTTTCTATCAATCCATCTAGGTCTTCCCAAAAATCATTTTTCTCCTCCATGCTGTTGTTAACATATGGAGCATATGCGCTTACTATATTTAGGATGTACCCATTTACCTCCAGCTTCATGGCCATCAGTCTGTCCGACACCCTCTTCACCTCCAGAACATTTTCAGCCAGCTCCTCCCCACCACTATCCTTATTCCATTTTTTTTCCATCAGCTCCGTTGTAAAATATTTTGCATTCACCTCCAATGTTCCTTGCTTTACTCCCTTTCCACTTTGTTTCTTGTAGGCAAAATATGTCTACATTTCTTCGCTCCATCATATCTGCCAGCTCTCTTCCCCTTCCAGTCATCGTTTCAATATTTAAGGTACCCACCCTTATGAGCAAGCATCTTCCTTTCCATGCTTCTCGCTGCTTCTTCACTCGCCTTTCTCCTCTCTTTCTTCTCTTATTTTCATTATATTTAACAGTAGCATAATTTCCACAGGTGCCCTACTGTGCGACACCTGAGGGGTTGTTGTTAACCCGGGCCGCGATCGATCCGTTATGGATTGATAATAATTACGCATTTGTATAAATCTGGCAAAAAAGTTTTACGCCGGATGCCCTTCCTGCCGCAACCCTCCCCATTTATCCGGACTTTGGACCGGCATCAAGAGACACAGAAATGTGCCTCCGATGGCTGGGTTTACCACCATCCCATACAATCTAGTTAATTTTACAACTATTTTGCTTATTTTTGTTGACATTCACATGTCTGTTTTTAGCTTTTGCTTAAGAAATTGTTTCTAATTTTTAATTTTTTGCAATATTTAAAAGGGTTCTTGTCAAATTTTTATTTTTTTCGAAATTGTGGTTATTTTTAGCGGTAAAACATGTAAACTTTTGACGGATTTTTTCTGATTCTGAACATTTGATCCACAATTTTACGTAAGATTTATTTTGCCTCATATTATACTGTTTCAAATTATACGTTTTATTCATTTTTTTTTGCAAAAGTACGTTATTAAAGATATATCATACAAGGCAACATATAGTGAGTAAAAATTTATATTTGTTTTGCTAAACTAACCAAGGGAAACAAAATAAATCTACAAAACTTTTTTTTCTAAGCTTTTCATTAGCGTGTGACGAATTTCAAAAGCGCACTTCGTAGAAACCAAAGCTGAAAACCAAACAAAGCGGTTTCAGTAAATAATAAGCCGTTGACGTGATGTGTGTGTTTATTGCTTACTGCAAATTTGTTTTTTAACCGAATTTTAAAAAAATTATACAGTATCATTGTAATCGCAAATAAGTTACCATTCTAATAAAATAAAACTTAAAGAGTTTTTTTACAAAAAATGAGTAAAATGTTGTAAATTTATGAAGTTCTTGCCACTAGAAGCGCAAAAAGTTTTTCCAGAAATTTCCGTGACAAGAAAGTTAAAATTTACCAAAAAATTAAGTAAACTGTACACTAGCTCAAATATATAAAATCCTGTACTAAAAAATTTTTAATTTGCTATTAACTATCTAACCTTTAAAAAATCTAATCTCCGAAAAAAAAAGTTTTGTGTCACAGATTTTACCTTTTCTTTTGTTTATGACAAAAATAAATACATGTAAAATAATTAATTAGTTAAGTAAAAGATTCAATGCAACAACTTTAGCTTGTTAATTGCTAAACAATAGTTAATTTTAATAATTATATTATAGTAAATTTTGTTCTATTATTAGAAATCAAAATCTAAAACGAAATATCTAAGAATGTTTGACCAGCCAACTTAACTGCTTGTTGTTGATTACTTCAGAAACAATTTTTAAGTGACGAACGAAAAAGTAGAACTCAATTTCACTTCATCGTGCATACTAGGGATATAACTTTTTAAACATTTTTTTCAAATCAAAAAGCCTGTTACTTTATTTCATGAAACTTTTTGTATAGAGCCTAAAAAAGCAATTTTTTTTGCTTTTTGCGCAAAAAAGTCCGTGCGCATTGCTTAATGAAAAAATTTATGTCTGAAAATCCTACTTTGGCCCAAACTTTTTCTTTTTTTTCGCTCCGGGAACAAAAGCCTCTTTTATATGCTTATTTTAAAAATTAGTTTTTTCTTTTTATACAATATTTGACAGAATTGACTTTGTTTCTTTTTATATTACATTTGAAATTCGCAAAATTATGATGCCAATTTACAAATACTTTTCATCTTTGTTTCGGAGCCATATATTTCATTGTTTTTTTAGATGAGTCAAAAAATGAATAGTAAAAACTTACCCAAAACATGCTCTGTGAAAAGAAGACCAAACCTTCCGTTGGTAACAGTAAGTTTATCTGATTTATGCAAATGCCGACAAAAAAACAAATTGTGGGTCGCTATCTTAAATTATTTGATTTAGAAAAAAAGTAGAGTTACCAGAATAAAGATTATTGCTGAAAAATTGACAAATTTATGGAAATCTTTAAATTTTCCCGTTGTATCACACCAGCAAGTCCAGTCTAAAACAAGAAGTGTTGTTGATCTTTATGAAAAATATAGAAAAAGAAAATGGGAGCAAGTAGAAAAAGAATTGAAAGGTCTTTTTGACATAACTGAAGTAGATGGTAATTGGCTATGTTCAAAAGATAAGAAACTTTACACCACGCAGATTCAAACGTCAGGTCGAGTTAGGTACAGCACCGGAAAAAAAGCAGATTTGAATTCAATTCATCCTTCGAAACGAAAGTTTATTCAAAGGCAACCAAGTACCTCTGGCTCTCATTCAACTCCTTGAAGTTGTGAAATAAACGAAGAAAATGATGTGATCTCTGATAGTATTGACAATGAAAGGGATGATGATTTCAAACCAGTGGAGGAAAAATTCAGCAAGTATAGTTCAACAGCGTCTGCGGCTAGGCTCGTAACCAAGCACTCTTTATCAACAAAAAAGGCAGCAATCATATGTCAGTCGCTTTAAAAAGATGGTGTTGATATAGATTCACCGACTCAGGTTGGTGTTTGGAAACATGTTATCAAAGAGGCAGAGCGTAAAAAAGAAAATGTCAAGGCAATTTTACAAAGTGAAACATTTTGCCTTCATTTTGATGGAAAAGTTGTATCTAAAATGGAATATCAAGTTGTGTGTCTTCAAAATGAAAATCGGGTAATAAATTTGGGAATTCTTACCTGCAAAAATGGAGAGCTATTTTCGAAGAAATCAAAACTTTGATGGACGAATATGATGCCTGGAAGAGCATTAAAATGATAATATGCGACACCACGACAGTCAAAAATGGTAAAGAAAATGGAATTGTAGTGAAGTTTCAGAAAGCCATGAGTGAAAAAGGATAGGAAAACTTCACTTCATTGCATGTCAGCACCATATTCTCGATCTCGTTTTGAGGCATATAATGAATTTTCAATTAGGCAGTTCAACCAGAAGCCCTCAATTGCCATACAATTTCATAAATGAAATTACCAACAATTATAAAGTTTTGAAAGCTAACTACGAATATGATTCTGAACTGTTATTGAATGAAAACCCTGGTTGGAGGGATGATTTTAGGTTTTTATATCAGCTTTGTAAAGCATTTAAATAAAGAGACTTGTAAATGGCTAAAAATTCAATGGAAAAACTTCCCAGCTCTTCACAATGCCCGGTGAAACTCTCGTGGATCATTAGCTCTAATGGCTTTCTTTCTCATACCGAATTCTAGAAACCGATTGGAAAACATTTGCCTATTCATTTCGAAAGACTGGTCGAGATTTTGGTTCCACAATCAGCTCTATGATACAAGTATGTATGAGCGTCTTCATGATGCAATTTAGTCACAAAATTGTCAATATTTTTGAAATTTTATGATCAGGAGTCTTCAAAAATTAATATCCCGAGAACAAACATAATTACGGAGAGAGCAGTTAAAAATACAGAAAATATTGAAAATAGCCGATCAAAAAAGTATCTAAGCAGGAAATTTGTTGCTATCAACCAATTTTAATGAGTTTAGAAATTATTTAATGAAAATAAATATCTTTTTTTTTTTTTTCTGCCATAAAAATGGTTTACCAAACATTATAAACATGATTGCAATTTTTTTAGTAAAAAATGTAAACAACTTATAAATTTTGATCGATGCGCGCAGAGCTTTTTAGACCAATTTAAGCAAAAATGGCATTTTTTAGTTTATTTCAATATTATTCATTAAAAGATGACACAGGGTTAGAAAATTGGAAAAAATTATATCCCAAGTGCATACCTAACAAAGGCTTATTCTCAACGTAAAATCGTTTCAAAGTTTTCGCTATCGCGTGAAAAAGTGCTGTGGGAATGGGTAATTTTTTGATCGAGTCAACATGACGTCGAACGTATGATTTGACGCGATAACGACGCCAGTGGGAATCCCACTTAAAAGAAATGTCATTCCTACAGAAATCTGTACCATACAGAATAATGCTTTGTTAATAGAGGGACATATTACATGTGCCTCACCTTTTATTTTATTCTCTTTATTTCAAGAATTATAAAATCAAATTTTACAGTTTTTTAAACAAAGATGTACTTTTATTTCTCTTTATAGATTTTATTTAGGGGTAACGACTTTGCTTTCGGCGGACTAACTTATTTCTTACATTAGTTTTGATTAAGCAATTTTTTTTATCCAAGCAGTAAATAAAATTTGAATTTAATAAAATCTCAGAAACTATGCACAAGTCAACTAATGGTAGAATAGCTGATTTATTTTTTATTTACTTATTTATTCTTTTATCTCCATATTTATCCTCTTGACTCGCAGGAAAGCGACGGAGGCGTCATACATAATGTAAGCAATTACCTGGACCTGCTTCCGGAGATACCAAGATATAGTTGTTCGCTTGAAGTTAAATAGAGATATGACTTTAATTTAGAACTGCCTGCCAAGACCACCCAGCAGGGAAAAGTGCCGTAAAGTGTCTTTTCCAAAGACACAACAAAATGGTCCAAGTAGGTTTTGATCCAATACCATGTCGATCACGATCTCGGCGCTTTAACCACTCGAACACGCTGCCGACGTTAACGGCAAATCTGACGTAACGGCTAATCTCTCCTTTTTTTGTCCCTTTCGTATATATAAATATGTAAGTTTTCCGGATGTAAACAGGCTTCTGTCTCGTGTAAAACTAGCTAATTTAATTTTTGCTAAAAGTCAAATCGTGGTAGAAGAATCGTGATCCAAAGTAATCAAGGTAATCAATTGTCATATCATCTTTAGCTGTCGAAAATGAGATGATCCAAAGTAATCAATTGATCAGTTGATGAAAATGAAAAAAAATTATGCAAAGTAATGAATTGTCATATCATTTAATTTATTTTTTATTTAGAGTTACAGATAATTTTTTTTATTAAATTGTGATCTTAACGTGTTCGTTTAACGTGATCTTAACTTGATCTTGCAACATGAACATAATCGTGATCGTGATACTAGCTAGTGTTGTATCTAGTTCGTTTTACTGCTCGCCTATTTTAAATATACTTACCCTAGCGGATCAGGTGGTGGTTGAAACTGCTTGTTAGGTTACTACGTTAGACATGCATTTAAGTCACACCTGTCTCTTGTTCAAATAGATTTATACGAGTTGTTGGCTTGCTCGTACATAAAAAATATGAAGAAAAGTTGGTAACCAGACCGATCTAACCGTTCTCAAGTAATGAACATGAAAAAAGCTTTTAAAGGAGAGCAACAATCCCATTGAATTTCAAGTAAACTTTGCAGTTCAAACCTAATAGTTCAGTACCAGTTAATTATATATTTTGTGAAGTCGTAAACTAAATTTGACCCCATTAAAATTCGAGCAGAGTTACCAATTCAAAGCGAATTCAAAAACTATTTTGTTCAATGCGTTCAGTAGAACAGATTAAATCTTATTTTATTTTTTTGTTTTTTTTATGTTTAACTGTAAAACAAAATCTTTTTGATAAATTTTAAAAGTTTACAATACAATATAACGTTCAAAACTATAAACGCTTAGTACAGGGGTGCACAACCTGCGGCCGTAAAAGGATTTTTTTGCGGCCGTGAAATTGTACTTCAAAATGCATGTTGTGGCGGCCGTGCATTGACTAAAATGTTTTCCAACGTAACTGTTAAGAAATAACTGTTAAAAACAGTTATGATTTGCTAACTGTTACTTTAATTAAGACCAGGGGCGTCCAACCCGCCTAAAGGTTTTGAGTGGCCGTGCAGTATTTTTTGAAGCCCTCTGTCCTGTCAATTTTGGCAGAAGTCGAAGACAAATTTGATGTGAAGGCCCTTTTTTTCGATTTTTATCAAGTTTGGCCCACGTAAAGATTTTGAGTGGCCCGCACAGTGTTTTTTGGAGCCCTCTGTCACTATGATTTTGATTTTGGTGCAAAAAGTAACAAATCGGAGACTGATTTCAGGTGAAGACCTTTTTTTTTAGAGATTACTATAATTTTGGTGCAAAAAGTAGCAAATCGGAGACTGATAAATCGGAGACGGATAATGGATATGTGGGCGAAGGAAACATAAGGGATGAGGAAACAATGCGGAGGTACGGTGCTGGAACAAGAAATAAGGAAGGATCAATGGTTGTGGATTTTGGAAAAAGGATGGATTTGGCGATTGTCAATACTTATTTCAAGAAAAAAGATGAACACAAGGTGACATATAAGAGTGGAGAAAAAAGTATCCAAGTAGATTATGTGATGTGCAGAAGGAGGAACTTGAAGGAAATGTGCGATTGTAAGGTAATATTGAATGAGTGTGTCGCAAAGCAGCACCGTATGGTGGTATGCAAAATGGCTCTTATGGTGAAAAAGAAAAAAGCAGAAAAAGTAAAGCCAAAGATACGATGGTGGAAACTGAAAGAGACAAGCTGTCAAGAAGCGTTTAGACAAGAGGTGACCAGGATTCTGGGAGGCAAGGATGGGTTACCTGATGAGTGGGACAAAACGGCAGAAATGCTAAGAAAAACCGCTGAAACTGTACTGGGAGTAACATTTGCGAAACGAAAAGGAGACATGAAGACATGGTGGTGGAATGAGGAAGTTCAAAAGAGCATAAAAGAAAAGAAAGAGGCAAAGAAAGCATGGGACAAAATAAGAGATAAAAATACTAAAAAGGTATACAAAGAAAAGAAGAGTAAGGCAAAGAAGGCAGTTGCAATGGCAAAAAGACGTACGTATGATGATTTGTATGCTAGATTCGAAACAAAAGAAGGTGAAAAAGAGTTGTACAGATTGGCTAGGCAGAGAGACAGAGCAGGGAAAGATGTACAACATGTGAGAATTATAAAGGATGAAAACGGTAATGTTATGGTAAATTTAGAGACAGTGTTAAAGAGATGGAAAGAGTACTTTGAGAAACTAATGAACGAGGAAAATAACAGAAAACCTAGGACAGAGGAACCAGAAGTGGTTAATGAAGAGGTAAATTGTGTCAGTATGGAGAAGAAGTAAAGAACGCAGTAAGAAGGATTAATAAGGTAAAGCGGTTGGGTCAGATGAGTTGCCAGTAGAAGTTTGGAAGTGCATGGGAGAGATGGGGATAAAGTTTTTGACCAGACTGTTCAACAGACTATTAATGGGTGAACGGATGCCAGAAGAATGGAGAAGGAGTGTGCTTATCCCAACCTTTAAAAACAAAGGGGACGCACAGTGCTGTGGAAACTACAGAGGAATAAAGCTAATGAGCCACACAATGAAGGTATGGGAAAGAATTATTGAAACCAGGTTAAGGGATAGAGTGGAGATCAGCAAACAGCAATATGGATTTATGCCAGAAAAGGGAACCACTGATGCCATGTTTGCTTTAAGAATGTTGATGGAAAAATACAGGAAAGGTCAAAGACAGCTACATTGTGTATTCGTGGACCTAGAGAAAGCTTACGACAGGGTTCCTCGGGAAGAGCTGTGGTACTGTATGAGAAAATCAGGAATATTGGAAAAGTATGTGCAGTACAACTAGTACAGGATATCTATGAGGGAAGCGAAACAGTGGTGAGGTGTGCAGTAGGAACTACAGAAAGTTTCAAGGTTAAGGTCGAACTGCACTAGGGATCAGCGTTAAGTCCGTTCCTGTTTGCAGTGATAATGGACAGGCTAACAGATGAAGCAAGGAGAGAACCACCATAGACGATGCTGTTTGCTGATGATATTGTAATTTGCGAAGAGACCAGGGAAGAAGTGGAGCAGAGATTAGAATCCTGGAAGTATGCATTGGAAAGAAGAGAGATGAAAGTAAGTTGGTCGAAGACCAAATATCTGTGCATAAATGGAGGAAATGACGACGAAACAGTGAAGATGGAGGATACAAAAGTGCCAAAATCAAAGGAATTTAAGTATTTGGGATCAACGGTGCAAGAAAGTGTTGATTGTGAGAGGGAGGTAAAAAAAAGAGTACAGGCAGGATGGAACGGATGGAGAAAAGTATCAGGAGTAATCTGTGACAGAAAGTTACCAGCTAGAGTAAAAGGAAAAGTGTACAGTTTAGTAATAAGACCAGCAATGGTGTATGGACTTGAGACAGTAGCAGTCACAAAGAAACAATTGAAAGAGATGGAAGTTGCAGAGATGAAAATGTTGAGGTTTGCTATGGATGTGACGAGAAAAGACAAGATTAGAAACGAATACATCAGGAGTGCTGTTAAGGTGGAACGGTTAGGAATGAAAATGAGGGAGGGCAGGCTGAGGTGGTATGGACATGTCATGAGGAGAGACCAAGAGTATGTAAAAAGAAAGATGATGAAAATAGAGTTACCAGGAAAGAGGAGAAGAGGAAGACAAAAGAGAAGATTTGTAGATGTAGTGAAAGAAGATATGGGGGAAGTTGGTGCGAAGGAGACGGATGTTGAAGACAGAAAGATGTGGAGAATGATGATACGCTGTGGCCACCCCTGACTAAAGGGAAAGGCCGAAAGGAGAAGAAGAAGTATGGGCTGGTGGTGATGACATTAAGCAAAAAACACAAGAAAATAAGTTGTTATCATCTCAAAAATGACAAAGATAGTGTTGAAAACGAGATTAACAGAAAGAAGAAGACCTGTAATTATGATGCAAAGAAGAAAACAATTGACAGTTGAGTTGAGAAATAGGTTTATTGTTGTCATAATACAAAAAACTTGGTGAAGTAGACAACACTGTGGTTGTTTTAAATAAAACATTTCATGACGATATGTGTATTTTTCAAGGTCTGTGTATGAACTTTTGCTTTCAAAAGCAATAAAAACACTATTCTTTTATAAAAAATTTTCCAAATCATAACTTTTATTTAACATTTTACGATCAAACGAACTTATAAATCAAGATAAAAGAAAATTTTTAACAAATTGTAATAATTTTTTATAACTAAGGACAACAATACGTAAAGTGCAGAGAATTTTTTTAAATAAAAATGTAACAGACCAGTTGAAAACATAAAAATTGATATGCTCTACAAGTTACGTACGTAATAGATTAATAAAGTTTAGGTTTATAAATCAAAATACACCAGTTGTGACTTCGAATTGAAAAAGAGAAAAAAATTTCTTGGTCTAACTTTTGAAGAAACAAACTTAGCTATTGAAACGTGAACAAAGTAAAATGTAGGTTTGTTTCACCAGAATCGAAAACTTTGCTTGTAAAATGCAAAATTAAATCATGCTAAACGTATTGTTTCTGATTTTTCGAGACACAATTCAACTTGAAAAAATAGTTAAAATTTGTAAGGTTGACTGCTTTCTTATCACAAAATTAATTTAAAACATTGCATTTAGTCACATATTGAATAAAAAGTTACTAAAAACACATATTCATTTGCAAATCAAAATACTTTTAACGATAAATTTGCTATTTTTCAAATAAGGCGGTTTCAATTTGAGAAAATCTTGTAAAATTTTGTGATGTTAAACACCTTTATAACGCAAAATAGATTCGAAACATTTGGATCACTAGTTAAAAAAAGGTCTTTAAGTCAAAAAAATCGATATCTTTTAATGAAGAGGTGAGTCGAATGAGACTTGACTAGTCACTTTTTTGTTAGTTTACTTTTAAAATAGCCCTTGAAATGTTTGTATTGTTGCTTAGCGTTAATAATTTAAAAACAAATGAATCGATGTTTAGTTAAACAATGTTGTTCTAAACCTTTAATACATCTCTTTTTATTTTGGAAAAAAAACTAAATAAAATGAGAACTTTTGAACCGTGCAAAAGTTCAATATTTGTCTCTGTGCAAGAATTATACAGGGTCCGGCAAAATGATCTGACACATTTGAAGGTTTAATAAAAGCCAAATAAAGTAAAGAAATAAAAAAAATGTTTTTATTTTTGAAAAGTACATATAGTACCATTTTGTTTCATTAGGCTTTAAAACTTAAATCAATCAAATGGGATCCGTTATTGTCCACACACTGTCGGAGGCATTTACAAAAGTTGTCTATAACTTGGCGGGTCATTTTATGTGGAATGACAGCAATTTCTTGAAGAATTGCATCTTTAAGTTGTTCAATAGAACGAGGGCGATTAATATACACCTTTGACTTGAGATATCACCAGAGAAAAAAATCGCAAGGACTTAAATCAGGTGAACGGGCGGGTCAAGCGATGTCACCACGCAATGAGATCAAATGACCAGGAAACATCTCCCTCCAAGAAACGAAAAACAATGGCATTATAAAGAAACGAAAAACAATGGCATTATAATAAAGAAACCAAACAAAATGGCATTATACGTAATTTTCAAAAATAAAAACATTTTTCTGTTTCTTTATTTTATTTGGCTTTTACTAAACCTACAAATGTGTCAGATCGTTTTGCCGGACCCTGTACAAAGAGTGTGTATTTTAAACTCCCAATGTTTGATAAAATTACAAGATTCGCGAAATCAATACTTGTAAGAAAACAATTGTGACAAAATTTTAAGATTGAAATGTTGTTATGAATCGAAAAAACAGCAAAGATCTAAAATAAAACACAATTTTTACGATTTTGTTCTAAACACTAAGATTGTTTTAAAACTTCTGCGACACTTAGAAAAAATGTTTTTGGATTTTTTAAACAAGCTAGTGTTTCTGTATTAAAAACTTTAAAATGTGAGACTTTTGAGAGAAATTTTAAATAACGACAACAGGCTAAAAAGTTTTTACACAGTAATTTTAAGAACCTAATCACAAAACCTCTGCGCGAAAAATGTATAAAATTATATTCATAAATCATTTTTTACTGCCAATTAATGAAAATTTTTGTTAAAACGTTTATTTGGAGAAAGAAAAACTGAAGTATTTTTGGTTTAACTGGTGTCAAGCGGTCTTTTTTTTAAATTGATTTTTTAAAGGTTTATTAAGCTAGTAAAAAAGCAAAAAGTTTATAATTTGATTAAACTTGAATAATATTTACTGGGTTTGTTTTAACGGTTATCGTTAATTTTGGGGTATGATGATTGATCTTAAGAGATCCCATCTGTCTAATTCTTATTACAATGATTTCAAAATTTTTTCTTGGGATTAACTAATAAGTTTCTGCATAACATTTCTTTTTTTAACATGTCAAACAATGTTACGTTAATATAAATTAAATAAAGTTTTATTTTAGAAAAATGTATTAAAAATATTGTTTTAAAAGTATGTTCTAAAATAAAATATAAACATTGAAGTTCATATTGTTGACAAAAATTGAGCTAAAATTAAGTTTTACACTTTTTTGGGTATTTTAAATTTTCAACTAAAAAATTTTTTGAGGAATTGTTAAAAAGCTTTTGTACAATAATTTAAAACTTGACCACAAAACGTTGGTATGGAAATTAAAGTTAAAAAGTCTAATTTTTAAAATCCGTAGATGGTTTCTTTTACAAAGTTACTGTCAAAACCTTTTTTCTTAGAGGTTAGCAACGTTCAAGATAAAATAATAAATTTATTGGTTTATTACTTTACTGTGGTGTCATTCCGAGCAAAAGTGTGTCTTGAAAGTAAAGTTTTTATTTATTTTTTAAAAATCCTGCTTTTTCAAAGGTTTATTTTTAGATTTCAAGCTAGTCACAAAGATAAAAAGTTTATTAAATAATTTTAAAGATTTCAGCACGGATTGTTCTCATAGCTACCATTGCATTTGGATATGACAACTTGATAGAATAAATCTTATTAGAACATTTTCAAAATACAACCTTGAAATTGTGATTGATCTTGCTTTTTCTTGAAATTGATCTTGCTTTTTGGTAACTTACGTCGGCCTTATTTGACTTCAATTTTTAAAGAAATGTTAATTTTAGAAAATTTAGTCGGTAAAATGTATTAAAACGTTCAGTTTTATGATGAATTTTGTTAATAAAAATGAAAAAATGTAAAACTTTTTAACATAAATGTTTGTTGCACTAACCCTAAGAACAGCAGTAGTCCTGAGTTCGTTTCTTGTCCAAGCCAGAACCAAGACTTCAGAACATAACATAAGATTATTTCAAGACATTCTGCAAGATTTTAAAGCAATAAAGTCAAACCGCTTTTTTATTTTAAGCACTCGTAAAATGAACCTACCTAACCTTTTCCTGTTTTTAAGCGCGCAATAGAAAATTCTTTAACTAGTTTCCTGTTTTTTAAGCACTCGTAAAACGAACCTACCTAACCTTTTCCTGTTTTTAACCGCACAATAAAAAATTCTTTAACCAGTTTCCTGTTTTTTAAACACTCGTAAAACGAACCTACCTAACCTTTTCCTGTTTTTAAGCGCGCAATAAAAAATTTTTTAACCAGTTTTCTGTTTTTTAAGCACTTGTAAAACGAACCTACCTAGCCTTTTCCTGTTTTTAAACGCGCAATAGAAAATTTCTTTAACTAGTTTCCTGTTTTTTAAGCACTCGTAAAACGAACCTACCTAGCCTTTTCCTGTTTTTAAGCGCGCAATAGAAAATTCTTTAACTAGTTTCCTGTTTTTTAAGCACTTGTAAAACGAACCTACCTAGCCTTTTCCTGTTTTTAAGCGCGCAATAAAAAATTCTTTAACTAGTTTCCTGTTTTTTAAGCACTCGTAAAACGAACCTACCTAACCTTTTTCTGTTTTTAAGCGCGCAATAAAAAATTCTTTAACTAGTTTCCTGTTTTTTAAACACTCGTAAAACGAACCTACCTAACCTTTTCCTGTTTTTAAGCGCACAATAGAAAATTTCTTTAACCAGTTTCCTGTTTTTAAGCACTCCATTTCCTGCAAAGGGCAAGTCAGGACACAGCAGATTTGTTGCGCAATAACTTTCCACAGGTATATAAGCAGATGGTTCAGGTGACTTGACTATTCTACTTTAAAGTCATTGAAGAAAGAAGAACTATTCAAGATGTTCAACTGCGATATTTGCGAGAGTACTTCTACAAGAGAGCGTGATATGCGCCGTCACAAGAAAACCGTTCATGAAAAGTCAACTGAAGTTTGCTGTAACAAATGCAACAAAACTTTTACTAGAGCTGATAACTTGAAAGCGCATTAGAAAGTGTGTAGTAAGTATTTCTTTTCTAAATAATTTGATCTTGAAATAAAATATTTTATTCGAATCTTCAGTTTATAATAAAATTTTTAATTGAAATTTGATTTTGTTTTTGTTAGAACGGTCACAGACCCCGGAAAATTTATCAGAAATTCCGGTTGAAAATTCGGTCGAGGTCGCAAATAGTAAGTTTATTTATTTCAACGGTTTAATTTTGAATGAACACAATTGTTTCTCATAGATAGCGGAGAAGCGTCCCCAACCAAAAAGACAAAAATTGCTTCTCATAATACCAATGGTAAGTTTTTATGAAAAGTAAATTAATTTTGAAATAATTTTTGTTTTTGTTGTAGAACCCCAGCATTCTACTAAGGGTTTACTTAAAGTTGGAGTGTTAAACTCAAATGGTACGTTTTGACAAAAAATTTTTTGTTTTACAGCTAATGTTGGTTTTTCTTAGATCGGTCACAAACTGATGCCTCGCCGGAAAATTCATCAAAAATTCCGGCTGAAAATTTGGTCAAGGTTTCACACGGTAAGTGTATTTTTGCAGTTTCATTTTAAGATAGGGGAGAGTGAGGTAAGTTGAGCCATTTTCGACTTGCTTGCCAATTTTGAAAAGACTGTTGAAGATAGATTAACAAAATTTTTTTGGAACAATCTTAGAGAACTATCTCTTGTTTTAGGGAAAGTTGGAATTTGTAACGCAAAAGGAGTTAGTGTGATCAATGTTTAAAAAAAGAGTGTATTTTGGCACTAATTACCCCAGGCTATGGATAAGTTGAGCCACAGGGTGGGGTAAGTTGTTCAACATGGTTTAGTTGTACCGCCCAAACCACATGTCAAATATCAATGCTCATATTTTAAAAGATATAGCCTAAAGCTTATGCATTATTTCTCCCTATAATTTAGTGCCATAGTTGCTCCATTGTTGCAGGAAAACAAGGATGGCGTTAAGTTGATATCATCTACATACCCTCACAGTAAGTACTAAAGTTTTAGTTAAGTTACTTCTTAAGTGTTATTGTATTGTTTTTCGGTTATTCAAGTTTTTTATGCAGTTAAAGCCTGGAAAACAACAGAAACAAAAAATGGGGTAGTTGTGCTGCTTTTCCAGCATGGCTCAATTTAACCCATTACCATCGGCACATCTTGCCCCACCAGCAACCATAAGAATAAAAGTTCACCTGCTCAGAAATGTACTGAATAAAAAATAAAAATACCTTTGCAATTGAAACTATTACAATGCATTTGCCTTAACTTATTTGTCCTATTTAAAAATACCTTAAACTCTTTAATTAAGTCGTGATTAAATAAACTCCAAAAAGTTTTCATAAATGGCTGTAAAATGTCATTTCATCTATAACTCATCTGAAGTAAATATTTTCACCTTCAAAAAAACTGCTGAAAGGCAACACTCTGTGAGCAATATTTTTAGCGTAGCGATATGTAGTGACAGCAAATATTTAAAGAAAAAAAAGGGGTGGAACAGCTTGGACAGTGGCACAACTTACCTCAGTCTCCCCTACTATAAAATTTTATTTTGCAGAAATCATAGAGGAACCCCCAAAAAAGAAAACCAAACCTGTGGCCATTACCAATGGTACGTTTTTTTGTATAAAAGAGTTTGATTTGAAATTAATTTTGTTTTTTCTTAGAAGTGGAAGACCTCCCAGATGAGGAGATCAACACCCTGATGAGAAAGCATTTTTCCAGCATTCGGACTTTCTACAAAAAAGGCAAAGTGCAATCCATCTTTAATTTTTGTTACAATCAAAATTTAAAACTATTAATTCCAAAAATTCTTCATCAAATTTTACAACTACAATTCCACCGTTTTAAAATTAATTACAGTTTTGCATACGTTTTAAGAAATATTAATAATAATGAATTACGGTATTACCACTCATCGTACAATAATAGCTTAATGATGGAAACTGCGCGTTTGATTAGCAATCGCCACGAATTAATAGAGTTTTTAAATACGTTATCCGAAGAATCTTTTTTCGATAAAATTAACCGCCCTCACAGCAAATGCAAAATAGTAGATATTCCCAACATTACCTTTTATCTAAATCATATAAAAGATGCCCCTCTTGGTGCCCCTATTTTTCTTCCCGATTTCATAAAAATAACCATGGTTTACGAAATGTAAATGCTGGTGATAACTTATGTTTTTTCCGTTGTTTGGCAGTGCACCAAGTTGCAAACCCTCACAAATGTGAGAAGACTGCCAAAAATTTGTTTTATAAATATTGTACTCGTTTTGACGTGGCGCCTGCAGAATTTGCAGGCGTTCAACTTTTTGATTTTATCCACTTTATTCAGGATTTTTTTGAACTGAATCTCATTGCATATGAGCTTGACGGTAAGGTTGCCAAACTGGTCCAGCGTAGCCGCGAGTTCTACCAGGAGACAATGCGATTGAACGTTTACGAGAATCATCTAAGTGTGATTGTAAATTTTGAACAGTATTGTGGTGTGTACCAATGTGTACACTGTGATAAGTTGTGGTATAACTCTAAACATTACAATCAACACACCAAAAGTTGTACCACCACGGTGCGTGAGGTTTTTCCTGGTGGCATTCACGCAAAAATCCTGCCACTATTTTTAAGAAATTGGAGGAAATAGGGATTGTTGTGCCTCCTGTGACCGTCATTTTCCTTTCTTTGCGTGTTATGATTTTGAAGCGTATTTTTCCAAAAAACAAATTTCTAATAGTTCCATGTTAACTTTGGATGCTTGTCACATCCCTTTGAGCGTTGCAGTAGTGAGCAACGTCCCTGGCTACAAATCGGGTGTTTGTTTTGTCACGGAAGGAAGTGAAGAAGAGTTGATGCAAAAGTTAGTCGATTACTTGGAGAGCCTGTCAGAAGTTTCTTATAAGTTTCTTCTAGAAAAATTCAATTACGTGTTTGAGCAGTTGGAAAGGAGCGAAAATGTCAGAAAAGAAAAAGTTTTAAACGAATTTAATTGTTATTGTAAGGAATTGGTTGTACTCGGTTTCAATTCGGCTTCCTATTATTTAAACCTCATTAAACCCACATTAATTCAAATTCTTCTAAAAGACATCCAATTTGTTATAAAAAGAACCAACAGTTATCTTTGTTTAAAAACATCCAAATTAAGATTTTTAGACATCAAAAATTTTTTGGCCCCCGGTTTTAGTTACCGCAAATTTTTGGTAGCTTATGGGGCAGAACTCAGAAAATTTTATTTTCCGTATGAATTTGTGACTGATCTCGATAAATTAAATAGTGGATTGCCCGAACAAAATGTTTTTTATTCTTCTCTTTCCGAATCGAACATCACCCAAGAAGAATACAATCTGGTGGTAAAAACTTGGCCGGAAAAAGGATGGAGCTCCCTACGTGAGATGCTCATTTACTACAATGTTCTGGATTGTGTCCCGTTTGTTCAAGCCGTTCAAAACTTGCTCCGACCTATCTGCAACCAGGTTTGGATATATTTAAAACATCTTTTTCGGTTAGCGGAGTGGCCAAATTACAGATGATGAAAAAATTGAAAAAAATGCTTTCTTTTGTTTGTTTCCCAAGCGGCATGGAGATCTGTACAAAATTTTTCGATCTCAATTGACAGGTGGGTTAAGCTTGATTTTCTGCCGCCTTGCAATTTTGGGAGAAACCAAAATCCGCTCCTACGAAATAGATAATCTGAAACTGTCAAAAAAGTGCTTGGTTTGGACGCCAATTCTCTTTACCTTTATGCTATTGCTCAGAATAACCGTACTGACTATTTTTGTCGTTACAAAGAAGAAGAAGATTTTCGACCTGACCCCTGCTCCAAATTCGGTTATCAATCTTATCAGTGGTTAAGTTATGTAGCTTACAAAGAAAACACATTTTTGCAAACACGTTTCAATATGGGGGAAAGAAGAGTCAGCAAGTATAGTTTGCCAATGGATGGTTATTCTGAGCAACAAAACACCGTATATCAATTTCTTGGTTGTTTCTTTCATTCTTGCAATCGGTGCAATACCAACCGAAACTCTGACGGAAGTTTGGAAGAGAAAAACATTTCTCATGAGGATATTCGGAAAGAAACAGCAGACAACAGAAAAAAGTTGGAAGAAGAAGGGTTTCGCGTGGTGGAGATGAGGGAGTGTGCGTGGTTGAAGATAAGAAAACAACCAGAAGTTTCTCGTTTTCTAAATACGCTAAAATCGATAACGCCCAAACGAAAACTAACTTTTGAAAAAATAATAGAAGACATTTGAAACAAGAGCTTGTACGGTTTTCTTATCGTTGACATTCACACTCCTAACGAATTAAAAGAAAAATTCAAAGATTTCCCTTTAATTATAAAGAACAGTTTTATTTCTCGAAAAGACATTGGTGACTATATGCAAAACGTGGCAGAGGAGCATAACCATTTAAAAAAAGAACAAAAATATTTAATTAGTAGTTACTTTGCAGAAAAATTTTTAATTAACTCAAAAATGGCCAAATTTTACTTAAAAATTGGATTAAAAATTACCAAAATTTATGAATTTATCGAATTTTTTCCACAAAAATGTTTTGCTCCTCTGGCAGAAGAAATTGTAAACTCCAGAAGATTGGCCGACACAGATAAATCCAAAACGGTGATAGCTCTTACCAATAAACTAACTGGGAATTCTCTCTATTTCGCTAGTTTATTAAATAAAGAAAAGCACAGAAATATTACATGCCATTCCGAGGAAACAGTCAACAAAACCATCAACAATCTTCGTTTCGTTCATTTAGATGAAATTAAAAAGGATGTTTATGAAGTAAAAAGTTTAAAGAACAAAATTGTGAATGATCTTCCAATCCAAATTGGTCTCAATATATATTTAAATTCCAAACTCCACATGTTAAAATTTTTTTATTTGCTTCTCAAAAAATATATTCCAGATCGTTATTTTGAGTTGTTAGAAACCGATACCGACTCCATTTATTTTAGCATTAGTAGAGAAAATCTAGATGACTGCGTTCCTTCGCATTTAAAACCCAATTATTTTCGTGACAAGTTAAAATGGTTGACTTCCGAAGTGTGCCCTAACCACGAGGAAGCCTTCATCCAGTATAAAATTGAAAACAAAGAGTGGGACGCGCAACCTTGTTGCTCTTCCTTTAAAGCCTTCGACAAAAGAACGTTAGGTAAAATAAAGGTGGAATATGAAGGAAAAAACCAAGTTTGCCTTGCTTCCAAATCTTATTTTTGCCAAGGAGAAACGAACAAACAAGTTTGTAAAGGGGTGTCTATTGCCCAGAACCCGCTCACCTTTGATGAATATTTAAATGTTTTAGAGACCAACAAACCGCTTCTTGTAGAAAACCGTGGTTTTCGAAGCAAAAATTATCAAATTTTTAGTTATGTACAGAAGAAAAAAGGTTTAAGTAATTTTTATCCCAAGAGGAAAGTGTTGAGTGACGGGTTTCACACCGAGCCGTTAGATTTGTAAATTTTCCAAATTATCAAAAAGATCTCACGCACCGTGGGTTTTTTTCCGTGAATTTTTTCAACCAGCGAATTTTTGTGATTTCCTAACTATCGAATTTTGTGTGTTTTTCGTGAATTTTTTCCTAACTATCGAAGTTTGTGTTTTTTCGTCCATGTATTTTTTCAACCATTGAAGTTTGTGTATTTTTTATCCATGTTTTTCTGTGTTTTTTCGTCTGTGTGTTTTTTTCGTGCATTTTTTCCTTGCATTACAAAAGGGCTATGTTACAACGTTTGCTTTCATTTTGTTCCACGACCAGCTAGCGTAATGTCTTTGCGATTTCAAAATCCAACTAGTTTTGTGGTAAGCGGACCTTCCGGAGTTGGAAAGTCTTATTGGGTCCTATGTTTTATAGACAGTCTTAAACAACTCTGTCCTGAAATCAAACAAGTTGTTTATCACTACGAGGTATGGCAAGCAATGTTTGATTGTTACACGGATAAAATAAACTTTAAACAAGGCATGCCGAGTCTTGAAGACGTAAAAGAAAGTCGAGATGCGTTTTTAATACTAGACGATTTGATGTTTGCCAATTCTGAATTTTTATCCAAAATCTATAGCGTCTACTCCCATCACTTTCATTTCAGTGTTCTCATGACCGTGCAAAATTTGTTTCATAAAGGTTTGCATGAAATAAGTCTCAACGCAAAAATTATGGTACTCTTTAAAAGTTGTAGAGACGTAAACCAAATTGCACAATATTTACGACAGATCTACCCCAAAACCTACAAAAACGCATATAAAAACGCTGTATCTTTTGAAAGAGGTTATTTGGTGATTGACTTACGCTGCGAAACACACGATAACCAACGTCTGCGTTCAGGGATTTTTCCAGAAGACACGCATTATCTTTGTCAATGAACTGCTTGCGAAAAAACGGACCCACCTTGCGTTTTCTACAAAAAGCCCCTGCACCTTTGCAAAAGCGTATTCTAGACAAAGCGTCGTCTGAGTTAATACGTTGTCTTTGTGACTGCGCTCACAACGTGCTGCAAGCAAAACGTCAACATATCGCGTCATCACAAGCAGAAATTAAAACCGCACAAGACCAAACTTCGAAAGTTGGCTGATCGTAAGGTAGCGTTAAAAACAAAACAAAGAATTATACAAAAAGGTGGATTTTTACCCATCTTGTTGTCTGCACTCGCTCCAGTCATTAGTGGTGTGTTGGGGACTCTTATAAAATGAGAAAATTAATCGCGTTGGAACCTGAAGTGTATGAAAAACTGAAAAACAAACATCAAGTCACGGATAAAAAAGTACTTTCTGAACTGGATGCTAAAATGCAAGAAATCTTAACTTCCAACCGACCCGACAGCGAGAAAGTGACTCTATATAATGAGGCGTTGCAAAAATCAAAGTTATTTCTGAAAAAGTTTTAACCAAAAACTAAAATGCAGGGAAAAAACCCTTGTCTAAAAATGCAGTGCTAAAGCGTTTTAAAAAACAAACCAAAGCCAAAAAACTATTTAAAGACGCCGCTAGCAAAAAGAATTTAGATTGGGATGAAGACGGTCAAATGCTTTTAGACGATCGAGTGGTACCTGGATCTCATATCGACAATTTGTTTCAATCCACCCTAAAAAAACGAAACTCTACTTTACCCGGTGCACGCGAGTTTGAATCGATGCTATGGGAGAGCATTTAAATTATTACAATCCTAAAAAAGAAGCTTCTTTCTCGGGAGCACATCGTTTTCCAAAAGCAACCCAACAATGGTTGCAATCACAAAACACTTATACGCTTCACAAACCCGTACGAAAAAACTTCAAGCGCAGAAAAACAATTGTACCTGGCGCCAACTTTCAAATGCAAGCTGATCTCATTGATTTTTCTTTGCTCAAGTCGTACAACGATCATTATAAATACATTTTGGTGGTTATTGACGTGTTTTCGAAAAAAGCCTTTACTGCTTACTTGAAAACCAAATCAAGCTCGGACATGATCCAGGCTTTTCAGCAGTTGATGCCTGAAATTGACAAGTTTCAAAAATTGCAGACGGATATGGGACGTGAGTTTTTGAATCAACCCTTTCAAACCTGGTAAAAACAGCATCAAGTGGAGCACTTTTACACTCAAAATTTTGACACCAAAGCATTCATTGCTGAACGATTTATACGCACTTTGAAAGAGAAATTATGGCGTTATATTACCTACACCAACAGCCGAAGATATGTGGAAGTGCTGCCTGCTCTGGTTGAATCTTACAACAACACCTATCACCGATCCATTCGACGTGCTCCAAATTCAGTCAACTCTGAAAATCAAGAAACGGTTTGGCTCACACTCCATGCCGACCTCGAGTTAAGAAAACCAAAATTGAAAGTAGGTAATCAAGTCAGACTGTCCATGACTTGAATGCGGTTCCGCAAAGGCTACTTACCCGTTTGGACGGATGAGTTATTTCAAGTTGCTCAAGTGTTTCGAGACAATCCTCCCTATTACAAAATCAAAGATTTGCCAGACTAGTGGTTGGAGGGAACTTTTTACGAAGAAGAGTTGCAGAAAATCTATAAAAAGGATGACGTGTTTCGAATCGAGCGTATTCTCCAACAACGCAAGTGTTGAATTTTTAGTAAGGTGGTTTGGATATCCTGCTTCTTTTAATTCTTGGGTGTCAGAAAAAGACATGTTATGAAAATAACCTTTGACATTGTTTTGTTTGGTGCACAAGTATTGGTGATTTACATTGTGGTTTCCATCAGTTTGTACAATTTATCACAAAGCAACAACAACAAAGAACTCTAGATTAGTCTGCTTAGTAGTTCTGTCAGTTATTTGCTCCCGTCGCCCTTTTTCAGCAAAAATGTTCCTCACCCTCCCCAGTAACTCGTCCATGGACATTTATCCTGAAAACAAACTTTCGGATAACATGGTTTGCTTGCCGAAAGAAATCAATTTGTCTGGATCGTGGGAGTTGGGTTTGTCCGAGATTCTGTACCCCAACACTTGGTACAACATCGACACCAACCAATGTTACATTTTCTACCAACGCGGTGCTTTGGCATTTGTAGCAGTGCTTCCAGCAGGTTATTATCAACAACCTCAATATATCGTGCGTCAGATACTTCAAGAAATGAGGCGAGAGTTTCAAGATAGAAACAAAGCGCTTGTCAGCGAAGGGGTGTTGACGTAACCAATCGACTTTCTCTTTGATCTCACTTACAATCCTCAAACACAACTAACCATCATGTCCATCCAACACAAAAAAGGAGCATTTACTGCCGACCGTAATGGTACCACGCAACCGGATGTGACGGTGACTTTTTCCGAGCAGTTTGCTTCTATTTTGGGTTTTCGAAAGGTTTGGTATCGGGAAATCGGAGAGTACACTTTGGCAAGCGTTGCCAACGTAGACACCGTGAACGCCATCTATGTCTATTGCGATGTTATCGAACACAGAACGGTTGGTCATACTCTTGCACCCTTGATTGGTGTTCTTCCTGTAACAGGGAAGCCGGGTGCCTATGTTTCCAAAAGATACGACAAAATACAATACCACCCCGTCTTAAAGAAAAATCTTAGTGACATCCACATCTCGCTTCGTGACGATCAAGGAAAACGAATTCGTTTTCGCAAGGGAAAAGTGATTGTGACTTTGCATTTACGACCCAAAAAGTTAAATTCGTTATAAAAACCAGATGCAAAGGAAAATGTGGTTATTGTAAGAAATCAACGGTAGCAGAAACATGCGTGTCAAATATTGTTGTGACGCAAAAGCTTACAAAAACTATTACTTGTCTCAAGTCGGTCATGGAATGCCTTATTTTTCGGGGGCACGAGTGCAACAAGGTTATGGACTAGGTAATCTGTTTAGTTCCATTGCCAAAAGTGTTCCTTCTTTGGTCAAAAAAGGTGCCAAAACTTTGGGAAAACAAGTTTTACAAAGCGGTGTCGAGTTTGTTTCTGATGTCTTACACAGTAAAAACGCCAAACAAGCTGCCATCGATCAAGCAAGAGCTGCTGGTTTCAATCTCTTACAAGCGGCTCAGCAAAAAATAAGAAAGCGAAAAGCAGCACCGAGAAAAGTACAAAAGAAGAAACTCAAGAGACATCACGACATTTTCTCGTAAACCATGGCGACGTTAGTACACCCCAGTTCGACAGAATCCACCACCTCTCAACTGGATTTGTTTTCGGTGCCACCAAGTCAAACTAGTTTGGAGGAAGGAAGTTTCACCGAATACCACCTTGCATCTGTATTGACCTCCACAGGTCCTATTGAATTTACGATTAGTGCTGAAAACTCCAACTACATTGATCTTGCCAATAGCTTTCTTTATGTGCGTGCAAGTGTAACTACTGCAGCCGGAGCTGATTTGGCAAAGAATGTGGAAATTGCGCCTGAATGTAATTTTTTACATACGCTATGGACGCAAGTGTATGTTTATTTGAACGGCTCGCTCGTGACACAATCCAACAACAATTACCCCTATCGAGCTTATATTGAAAACTTGCTTAGTTTTGAACAAGAAGCAAAAAATTCCCAATTTTCTGCTCTGTTGTGGCACCGCAACACGTCAGAACATTTCGATATTCGTGGAGCTACCAACCTAGGTTATACGAAACGAAAAGCTTAATTGGCTGCAGAAAGCAAAGAAATGGATATGATGGAAAAATTGCATCTTGATTTGTTCTTTCAAAATCGATATTTGTTGAATGGTGTCAAAGTACGTTTGCGATTGATTCGTTCCAACGATCTTTTTTACTTGCATGGAAGCGCAAACCAAGCAGATAACAAAGTGTCTTTGAAAGAAGTGACCTTGTTTGTTCGCAAAGTAAAACCCAATCCCGCCGTACAGCTTGCTCATGTCAAAGCCTTGCAACACGGCACTGCAAAATACCCGCTTCGACGTGTGGAAGTCAAGAGCTTTACTGTGCCAACCGGGAATCGAAGCATCACCAAAGAAAATTTATTTTTGGGTCAATTGCCCACACGAATGGTGGTCGGTGTAGTGGACAATGACCCTTACAACGGTGTCATCACCAAATCTCCTTTTAATTTCAAACACAACAGCTCAATTTCATGACGATTTACCGTGACGGAGTTCAAATCCCTTCCAAACCACTGCAACCAGATTTTACCAACGATCGTTTTGTTCGAAGTTACGTTCGTTTGTTTACGCAAACGGGTCAATATTATCGTGACACAGGAAACGGTATTTCGCGAGAACAGTACAAAGAGGGTTGTGCTTTGTTTGCTTTTAATTTCACACCCCAAATGGATTCCAGCAAAGTCGGTTTCGAATTGATAAAGCATGGCAACATACGCATCGAAATTCATTTTGCTACTGCTACTGCACGTACTCTTACGGTCATTGTGTTTGCCGAACACAACAACCTGCTGGAGATTAATCAAGACAGAAACGTTGCTTTTGACTATACAGCATAAACACGTTGCAAATCGAACGATTGCTCAAGAAGGATTTGAAAAGCAAAACCATCTTTAAAAAAGTCTGTGCTTTGGATCAGTTGGAAAAACCTACTTTTCCTTCTGCTTACGTCATCAACTCGGACCCAAGTAGTGAACCTGGAGAACATTGGGTTGCGGTTTATTTTGGAAAACGTGGACGAGGAGAATATTTTGACAGTTATGAGCTATCCCCTACATTGATCGGTCTCAAGTCTTACATGGATACCTACTCCTTATCGGGATGGATTTACAATCGCAAAACCTTACAAGCGTACTTTTCCAGTTTTTGTGGTCATTATTGTGTCTATTTTATTTTATTTCGTTGTCGTGGCGTACCTTTGCATGCTATTGTATCTGATTTTACGTCAAACCTAACTGAAAACGATCGCTCTATTTCTCGCTTTATTCATAATGTATCACAACATTGATTGTACATATATCGTTTACTAAATACAAAAAGTAAAATCAAAATATCTTTGGGTTAAAAGGTAGAGCTTTTTTGATAAAACTTGAGATTAAGAGTTAGCAACAATTGTTTTTAAAGACGATAAGGTTATGCTACCATTCAGAACAGGAAGCGACGCGGCTTCAAGAAATACGTCGTAACTGTCTAGAACTTTATAAAATTATTTTCAATAAATCTTACAGCTGCATATCACTAAGACTAAAAAAATTTTTGAAGCTAAATAGAATTGAAACACATACACCCTAGAAGATGAATGGTGTCGTAAACACTAGAAAGTAAAAGTGAATGGTCTACTACAACAATCAAAGTTGTTAAAGAAAAAAAATTTGTATTTCAACAAAGGTATAATAAAAATCATGGTTGATAAAGAAAAATTCAACAAGGGTATAGCAAAAAATCAAACTTGTTTAGAAAAAAATTAAATATAGATATCTAAAAATCAAGATTCTTAGAAAAATTTTGAAAAATTCAACAAGGGTGTAACAAAAATCAAGTTTGTATAGGAGAAAATTGAAGATAGGAATGACAAAAATCAAGATAAACTTTTAAAAATTCAACAAAAGAATAATAAAAATCGTGGTTGACAAAGAAAAATTCAACAAGGGTATAGCAAAAAATCAAACTTGTTTAAAAAAAAAAAAAAAAAATTAAATATAGGTATCTAAAAATCAAGATTCTTAGAAAATTTTTTGAAAAAGAGAACGTAAATATGATGAAAACAAGGTTGTCTAAAGAAAAACTTAAATAAAAGTACAACAAAAATCAAGGTTGCCAAAAAAAAAAATTAAACAAAGGAATAACAAAAATCAAGGTTGCTTAGATAAAAAATTGAACAAAGGTATCTCAAAATCAAGACTATTAAGAAAAATTGAACATAAATATAACAAAAACAAGGTATTGTAGAAAAAAATAGGCAATCCAAAAACCAAGGTTTTCAAGAAAAAATCAAACAAAGGTCTAACACAAATTAAGGTTACATAGAAGAAAAAATATCGTACAAATAAAAGTTAAGCATACCTAGAAAAATGTTTAAAGTTGATTATAGGCACCTAAAAATTAAACTTGTCTAAAAAAACTTTTGACTATAGGTATCTTGT
Organism: Diplosoma virens; assembly: GCA_963680785.1. Lineage (NCBI taxonomy): Eukaryota > Metazoa > Chordata > Ascidiacea > Aplousobranchia > Didemnidae > Diplosoma > Diplosoma virens. The sequence goes on along the minus strand of OY796886.1, from coordinate 33,220,790 downwards.
GAATTAAAATCAAGGTTGTCTAGGGAACGCTTAAACGTGCACAAATATCAATTAAAAGTAAGCAAGATAGGGTATTGATTCTTTTTAAAGACGATAAGCTCAAATCAATAGCATTCAAAACAGGAAACGACGTTCACGCTTCAGGAAATACGTCGTAACTGTCTAGCGCATAGATTTACAAAGTCATTTTCAATAGAACTTATTAATCTTATTGTTTTTATTTCTTTTAGAACTTATTAATCTTATTATTGATATTAACTTGAAACTTAATTGATTTGAAACGTATACATTCTAGAAAGTAAAAGATAGGGTTTGGACCTTTTTATTGGTTCATGGAGTCTAAGGTTCGGAACCGTAGGCGCACTGATGACGTCAGTGCGCCATCGCGCAGCGCCTGCGCCACTGATGACGTCACAATTGACGCCAAAATTCCTTTCATATACTACTGTTAGAAACTGAGGTTTTTCTTATCTTCCGAGAGAAGTTTGCTAAAGAATCAATTCAATCTTAGCAGGAACTAACCGTATTAAAAACTTCAGTCTCGGGGCAAACTATTTCTTGAGCCGAAATAAAAAAAAAATAAGCACAGCTTTACTTCAGCGTAGGTATTTCAGTTACCTAGTTCATCTATTTTTTTTAGATTCCCGAGTAAAGCTGTGACATTTAGATTTTGAAAATTTGGAGTTGACGCAAGCAAGAAGAGAAAAAGACATACAACTAAAGATAATGCAGAGTAAAAATATAGAGACTAGTTACTATTCAACTGGCAAACAAGGCTAACCAAAAGCTTAACAGTTTTATGCAGAAAGAAAAGAGTTATTTTTTCATTTTATCTCTGTAGTTATCTTCGTGATTTCCAGGAAAGCGTCAGAAGCGCTATACATAGGACAATACATAATTACCCCAACCTGCTGTCCAGTTGAACTTTTTTGTTTCTTTTTTAGTTTTATCGAGATATGAAGGAAATTTAGAACTGCTTGCTAAGACCGCGAAGCAGGAGAAAGTTCTGTAAAGTATCTTTTTCAAAAGCACAACAGAATGGGACGAGTAGGATTTAAACCAAGACCATGTCGATCACAATCACAGCGTTTTTAACCAACCACTTTTGCCATGCTGCCGAGATATACTGTATAAACCAACATTTATTTCTAGCGCTTTAAAACTTAAAATACTTCTGCTAAATCATTATAAAATTGCTAAATAACGCAAACGCATAGCGTGTTTTTCTAAACAGCTAAAAGCATAACACAATCTTAGCCTTAGAATTTAATCGGCTTTTATTGTGACATTATGATGCGTTTTATCGCTGCCGTACGTGAATATGTTTTGTTGTCTTAAAACGCTTACATTTTAAATCAACCTAAAATTATTTGAAAATTATACCTATATTGATCAATTTCCTACAAAACATGTTTAGGTACAATTGTACCTACGCCGCCTAAATTTTGCCGTGTAAAATTGTGCCGTAGGACAAAGGTTAAGAAAGACCAAACGGGTCAATTAATCCGCTGCCATTCAAAAGTATAAAAAAGCCTTGCTTTATCTTATTTATACTGTTTGCAAAAATAATGTACATAAGTCGTTTAGAAATTGTCTTTCGTTCTTTGGTTACGTGATAATTAATTTCTTATTGGATTGTTACCGCACAGGGAATCCAGTAAAAAATTCAAGCTTTTTGTTTTTCCGTAAAGTCCTATAAAACCTCCTTTTTTTAATTATTTTTTTCTTTGTACATTCTTTGTACATATTCACGCAAGCAAAACCTACTGCACGGATTATAATATATTCTTTTTGAAGTTGAATATTAGTTTAAATGTAGATTGTAAAGAGGTAGAGCTATTTACCTTCTTGAAGAAAGTAATTATTTTTTTACAAGCTCTGATTGAAACAAAAATGCCATATTTAGTTCTGCGGCTTATAAACTTGATCATCAAAAAATCAACTGCTTTTGTGATTTAGGTTGACAAAAGTGGCAAAAGAATGGATAAAAATAATTATACACTAATATACATGTATTGGTGGAGCTGGACAATAGGGTGGAAAAACATTTTTTGAAATAAGTTTTCCTGGGGATGGATACTTGGCAAATGTTATAAAACTCATTTTAAAGCTATTTTCAACGCGTAGATCACATTGGTAACCATGTAACCCCCAAAATTGTAGAGAAACCACCCCAAATTTAAAAATTTTTTATAACTTCTATACAACTGGGGCTAGAATGTTAATTTTGATATCAAATAATTTAGAAGGTATAAGTTTCTATCGGATTTAAGAGAGTTTTATCTCTATCTGCTGCAGAAAACGACTTATACTAAAAAAGGCAGTTTTTTGCTTAAAAATGAAAGGTTTTGTTAGTATAACGCACTTTCATGACCAATATATTTTCGTTACTCTGAAATATTTACAGATTGTTTAATTACATTAATAGCAGATCCGGCACAGATCCGGCACAGCTCTGGCACAGCTCCGACACAGCTCCAGCATAACTCCGACACAGCTCCGGCACAGATCCGGCACAGATCCAGCACAACGTGTAAAAAAAGTTTCCCCCTATACTACTAACAGTTATTAGGTCTTTTCAAGAAGTCACCGTAAGCGAATTTTTTTGGTAAAACTTACCCGTTCAGCACCAAGATGGAATAAAAAAGAAAACAAAGAGAAAAAGTCCTTTCAGGAAGCAATAGTAACCACGGAGGATTTTGAGTTAATTTCACAAACAAAAATCGCTTGCGGTGTCTTCTTGAAGAGACCCCTATTACACAGGTATACAAAATTTCAAAAGTTTTTTCTTTCTTTTATAAAAATAGTCATTTTTTATAGATTTTTGGGCGCTGAATCCGAAAATGACAATAAAAACCTTCGATTAGCTCTCGTTTTTGAAATATTTTCAATTTTAGTTTTGTACAAATGCATACATTAACGCTAGTGCAACAACAGAAACGCTCATGTTCACAATCGCATTCTTTTAGCTTTCCTATTGTAAGACAATTCTGGTCGATCTCGGGCAAGTGTCCAACAGTAATCAGCTAACATTGATGGGCTCCATTTTCCTTGGTACCGTTTTTCCATGACTGCAATATCCTGGTGGAAACGCTCCCCATGTTCGTCACTTACGTCACCACAGTTTAAAGGAAAAAAATCCAAGTGCGAATGTAAGAAGTGTATTTTCAAAGACATGTTGCACCCCATATTTTTGTAGGAGTCTATTATGTGTTCCACCAGTTCAATATAATTTGGAGCTTTTGTATTCCCAAGAAAGTTGTGTGCCACATCTCGGAATGCATTCCAGGCAACTTTCTCTATTCCAGATAAAGTGTGATCAAAGTCTTCATCCTTTAATAGCTTGTTGATTTGAGGTCCAACAAAAATACCTTCTTTGAGCTTTGCTTGGCTTAATACAGGAAACTTGTTGCAAATGTACTTGAAAGCTGCTCCATCCTGATTCATCGCTTTTATAAAATTTTTCATTAATCCAAGTTTAATATGCAAAGGGGAAGTACAATCTTTGATGCTTCAACAAGTGGAGTGTACTTCACATGTTTTGTACCTGCTTTCAAAGTGCTTGTTTTTGGCCACTCCTTTTTAAGGTAATGTTCATGTCTTGCACGACTGTCCCATTCACACAAAAAACAGCAATACTTTGTATAACCAGGCTGCAATCCCAGCAATATTGCAATTACTTAAAAGTCACCACACAGTTGCCAGCAGTACTGTTCGTAATTTATGCACTGTAAAAGGTTCTTCATATTTTCGTATGTTTCTTTCATATGAGCTGCATATACAATGGGAATTGATGGCAACATATTTTTATTGTGCAGCAACACAGCTTTTAAACTTAGTTTCGACGAATCAATGAACAGTCTCCATTCTTCTGGTCTGTGGGGGTACCCACATTCTTGCATAATACCACCAATATCTGTGCAATATACAAGTCCCCCTTTCATGCTAAAAAACTGGGCCAAAGACTGTTGACGTGTACGAAAACTACAAACTTTGACACCACTTTGAAGCAAATTCCATTGTTTTAATCTGGAAGCCAATAGTTCCGCTTTAACTTTCGGCAAATCCAAATCCCTTACAAGATCATTCAGTTCACTTTCATTGATTAAATGTGGTTCAGTAGTAATACCAAATTCTTCATTCGTGGATGTGCACGGTTCAGAAACGCTACACTCTTCACTGCTTTCTGCATCGTCTGAACTCAACAGATTTATTTCACGTGGTTCAGGAATAGGTAGCTCGTCACTGTGACGAACAGGACGAATTGCAGGTGGTATGTTAGGATACTCTATTACAGACTTCTTCTTCCTGTCGAATCCTTTTTTCATGGAAGGCGTGAGACAGAAGTAACAATCGTTTACGTGATCCGTAGGTTCTCTCCAAATCATTGGCACTGCAAATGGCATTGCCTTTCTTTTCTTTTTCAACCACTCATTAAGGGCGGTCACACAGGAGTTGCAGCATATTTGAGGAGCCCAAGGCTTTTCCTGATCTCCGACTTTGCAACCAAAGTATTAATGATAAGCCTTTCTTGTTCTAGTGGTGAAGATACGCTTCTGCGAAGACACGGTGAACTCCCCACAGATATAACAGAAATTATCTGCAGAATTTACACAGACACGAGGCATTTCAAAATATACTGACTTAACAGGTTATAGTACTTGTAGTTAAAAGAGCTCAATTCTAAACAAAAAAGAACACAGTGGAAGTACACTACTATGTTACACAAGTTGTGTACTTGGCAGTATATTTGCACCTGTTAGAAGCCTTTTATGCGTAGTCTAAGTTAGGTAAAATTTTGCTGGCTAGCGTTACCTGTTGTATTTCACTGTTTATCACGCACATTAACTAAGCTACACTCCTATTTAAGCTCTGTAGCTGATATAAACCAGCGAAATGTTTTCACAGCATTTGTATTATCTTGAAATATGCCCTCCCTAACTGATAACGTTATTTTGTCTCTGTTGCTGAAAAATTTATCAGTATGGGAGGAATGCACTATGTATTTCCATCTTTTATAAGCCTAGCTATTATCACAATAAAACATGTGACCTTCCTCTTTTGAAACATGGGCGCCTGCAGTATGTTTGAAAGGGGCATCAAATGATCTTGTAAGGGGTTTAAATGTAGCAGTCACCAAAGGCCTTAGGTTATTAAAAAGGTAACTTGGTGGTAACTTGGTGGTTGTTTTAAAAGGGTCTTTAAGTCTTGTTATCTAAAAGAGGTACATTTGTGAATGAACTAGATAAACAGGTATTCCACTTAGATTTCTAGGGGGTCACCTGCCCCTCTAGCATATGTTGCTGGTGCCCATATCTTGAAAACTAGAGCTAACCGACAATTTTAAGGCTCATTTTCGGATTCAGCGCCACAAAATTAGTAAAGGGCGGCTACTTTCATCCCAGAAAGAATTTTTGTGTTGACCAGTGTTATCTTTATCAGCTTTTGAGGATGCCAAGATATTGCTGTTGGATTAAAATTTTTTATTTGTTTTTTTAGCTGTAGAGATATTTCTAAATCCTTGCAATAGAAGGACAGCTGAAAGTTTAGAATAACGTCTTTGACAAGATGACGTGTCCTTGCTATAAAAGGACAGCTGAAAGTTTAGACTTTAGAAAAACGTCTTTGACAAGATGACGTGTTCTTGCAATAAAAAGACAGCTGAAAGTTTAGAACAACAACTTTGACAAGATTACCGACCTATATCAGCACAAGAATCGAAAGTGCAACTTCGTAGCTTAGCAAAAGTTAGGTTTCAACGCAACTGTACAACAATCTCTTGGTATAATAATGCTTGCTTAGTACAGTTTTAATCGCATATCAAGTTTTCTAAGTAATTCTTAGACTCTTTTACAGTTAAACTTGTGGTTGATGTTGGTTTTGGTGGAGGGGGGTAACTTTTTTAAAAAATTTTTTCAGAAAAAAATTTGATAATCTGTTTTAAAAAATGCCTTTATTTTGTATATTGATATCCCAGTTAATGAAAATCTCTAAAATGTAAATTTTAATTAAAAAGTAAACCGATGTTTTTTAAAATTTATATAATCAAAAGTTTTAACGATTTATTTTATTTTTTTGGTTATAACTTTGCTAAAATTTAAAATGGCTATAACAGAGTTTAAATAGATTTATGGTTCAGGTTCATGGAAATGCTGAATAAACAAAGAGGCTGATATCATTAGTTGTAATTTTTTAAATTAAAATTTAGTATTTATCTCTTTTTCACATCCTCATATATGTTTTTTTTTACTTAAATTACTTATACTGAAATATACGAATTGCAAAATAAAAATGCGACTAAGTGATTTTAATTTGAAGCGAAATACAAATCCAAACAAAATAGAAAAAAAAAGAAAGCGCAAAAATAAACAAATATAAACAATCAATATATCAAAACAGTGTGATAAATTTCTTCATCATTGTGTTAACCATATTCTCCTCAACGGCCGGGTTTTTGAAGCCCAACCTTTGCAAAAACATTTGTAATTCATTTTTTAGATAATATTCTCGAATTTCTTGACTTTTCCTAATTTGAATTGCTAAATAATACGGTACTATTTTAAGGTACGTCCGAGCAGGAATTAACGGGTAAAATAGACGTTTTTCAGCAAATGTTTATATTTTTGCTTCCTAGCGCAGTAAAGCGTAAAATTTCAATTTCAATTTCAACAAAAGTCGACATTCCTGAGGCGATAAAGAACTTGTTTTCTGTAAAATCAAATTTTCTTTGGCGATTGCTTGGAAACAGCTTACACATTTACTTTCTGTTAGACAAAACAATTGTTGTTTGACTACAACAATGGTAACTTGAATATCAATCGAGCGGGCCAAATTCAATTCTTATAATGAGCATATTTTATTGAACATTCTTGTAACTATTCATTTATGTGCGAAAATTTTAAACAAACTACTGCACATGTTAGGCCTGATGTTTACGCCTTCAGACAATTAAACAGCACCTGACTTTTTATAATTGCTTTACACTTTGCATTCAAAATAATAGACCGTTTTTATGTTAAAATTTTCCTCACTCCAAAAAATCCGGTGTATTCATTATGTATAAGTTTACTTTTTTGGAAATATTGTGTCAAAAGTTTATAGTCGTCAAATGTCAGCTTTGCAAACAGAAGACATAGAATGAAAACAATATGTTTTATACGATTGAATTACAATAAGGCAGGGGTTCCAACTTTTATAGATTTATGACGTACTACAACAGTATTTCTCAACCTGTGTGCCGTACAGATTTCCAAGTGTGCAGCGAAAGTTTTTGAAAAACATTAGTCCATTGCTCTGCGACCTTTTTTCGAGAACAATACTTTTGAGGACAAAATACAAGAAATTCGAGACAGATTCAAAATAAAGACTTTTTTTAGAGTACACTAGTTTTAGGAACGAAAATCAAGAACTTTGGTCCAAGTGTGCCGCAAATTTTTGAAAAAGTCCCAAAATGTGCCGCAGGTGGAAAAACGTTTAGAAACACCCCAGTAAAGTCTTATGTTTAATCAAGTGATTTCTTTCCTCCGAAAAATTTTCTTACTTATTACACACTGTTTAATAAATTTATTTCAAAAATCAAATGGAGACCCAAAAAAGGTTTACTCTTGAAGTTCGAAAAGAACTTTTTATTTCCTACCAGCCAAACTGACAAAATGAGAATAACATTATTTTGTGCCATACAAAGATAATACTGTAGGTAACTTTCCCGAATTTTAGTAATAACACGGTTTTTTTCATTTTTAAAAACAATAATTATTTTTGAAACAACGAAATTTCGTATTCTCACGTAATTGGCAACAACGAAATCCAGAGTTCTATTTAATAACACGTTTTTTTGTTACTTTTAAATTGTTTTTACAGCATCGAAATTTTGAATGCTTACGTAAGGGTGAGTTTCCAGAGTTTTAGTAATGACATGGTTTTTTGATTTTTAAAAACAACAATTATTTTTGAAACAAAGAAATTCCACATTCTCACGTACTTAGCAACAACAAAATCCATAGTTTTATGCAATAAAATGGTTTTTCGTTACTTTTACAAGCAACAATTGTTTTTAGAACATCAAAATTCTGCGCAATTATTTAAGAAGAGTTTCTAGAGTATAAGTTCCTTTTGTATTACAAACAAAATTTATTTTAATTCCAACAAATAATTTTGGATCTCTTGTAGAAAGCCCCCGCCATCTATTGTGAATAATTTTTATCGCCCCACTATCTATAGCAAATAATTTTTTTGATGAAACTAACCCGGAATCCCCCTACAACACTAGGATGAAATAAAACAGAAACTTGTAGGGAGGATTTCGGGTTAGTTTCACCAAAAAAAAATTACTCGCAATAGATGGCGGAGGCTTTCTACAAAAGATCCATAATTTTTAGAGCATCGAAATTTTGTATTTTGAACTAAAGTAACTTTTTGAAAAAGATTTAACAGGATTTGTTAAACTTCATAATATTTTAATCAGATTGTTTTACATAAAAATAATAAATTCCACGCAAAACCGGTAAAACTCTGGATCCCTGATTTTATCTGCTCATAGCTTATAATCCATGCAAGAATTGTTTTGAAATCTTGATTACAATAACTTTCTTTTTTCCTGCTTGCGTCAACTACAAATTTCCAAAATCTACGGAAGATCGCTTGTGCTCGCGATCCAAGAAACGAAGAAAGAGTTATTGACAAATATAATTGCTTTATGTTCCCTGCAAGAAATTCGAGACACTTACCTATGTCTGCATCGAAACGATTGATCTATTGCTTTCTGAAGAACAGACTGGGTTTGACACAGAAAAGTCAATTGTAAATTAAGTCGTTCTGTTGATACAAAACATCGAAGATTTTCTTGAAGCTAAGAAGAAGGCTGGTGCCATATTTGCCGCTCTGCTATTCCAAAATTGGCTTTAACTGCAAGCTGCTGAGGTTTGTGCAGGAAATCACATGGTTTGAATGATTATGGAACTAGGTCGGAAATTGTTCCCAGACAAAGACGTTTTAACCTTACTGACGCCGACAGTAAGCAAAACAGTCTCGGGTGTCAGAGAAACAGTGTTTCTCCGAAATCAATCAAGACTTATTCTTTTTTAACACCTACAGGTATAATCTATTTTCCACCATAACCCGATTATGAAAAAAATGTGAGCTAAAAATTTACAGCAACCAACTTTCACCATTCTGTCCAGTTCAGATTTATCCTGGAGTAAAACTAAACAGATCACTCACGTTCCATTATCACCGTTTTTCATTGCGCAAAAACTTTCTTCGCGTATTCCGCTGCTGAGGCGACTTGCGGGCTCAGAGCGGGTCCTTGTGTAAAACACCACATACAGTTGTCTTATTTGTGTTCTATTCGACTGCTGTCTTGAGTACTGGGATCCGGTTTGTTGTTGCAGAGCTCTTCTTGCTTTATAAATAGTGTTTCAAATGACCTTTCACGCTTAGTCACTGGATGCCTCCGTCCCTCTTCAACGAATCACTTATCAGTTTTATTAAACATCCAGTCATCTGAGATCTTTTTTAAACAACCAACCTTGCTAAAGTCCAATTTTACATACTTTATAGATAAAGTTTCAAAAACTTTTTAGCCCTAACAAAAACTAAAGAAATGATTTTTACTTTGTCTAAATTTCGAAACAACACCTTAAGTAGTTTTCAAGTTATGAATCTTCAAAGTTTAGTGGGCTTCTGAAGCCCACGTTGAGGAATCAATTGCTCGAAAAATCTTGAGAAGAAAAGGTTAAATAGCCTTCGTCGGCGCTTTTATTTTCCGAGCTTTCAAGTAAGCACGAATCATTGTCGACATCAAGAATTAACGCTCGTTTCCACTACGAGCGTTGGCTGGAGTATTTTCTATTTTCTTGATTTTTTGTTTGGCTTAGCGCTTAAGCGCGGAAAGATGTAGAAAAAGTCAATAAAATAAAGAATACTCCTGTCAACGCTTGTCATGGAAACGAGCCCCCTAAGCGATAAAAATTTGTCCTCTGAGACTTGAAGAAATTCGTTTGGTCGTTCCACTTATGTACAGGCTAAATACTTTTACAAATATATAAGGAAAACTGAAAGTAAATGCAGGATAAGTTGACTTTGGAATTATACAACCGACAAATAACTGAGTTTTATTTTAAAAGTGGTCTAAATACTTTTATTGTTGAGTCTACGAAAAAACACATCTGACCTGAATGATGGTATTACTACAAACGCAAGCAAATATTAAAACCGATCTCTATAATAAACGCCAAATTTAGTTATAATAAATAAAATTTTGAGAGCTCTTTCCACAATCGAACATTTTCTCAGATCCTACGCTAAGGCTAAGCTACGTATAAGCACAACCACGAGACACAAAGTATTTAATTCAAACTTTAAAAAAAAGCTTTTTTGATTTAGATAAAAACAAAAGATAAAACAGTGACATTTGTGGCAGGAGCTCGGTTTTTGTTGCAAACAATGTTTTTCCGTTTTTCACCGAGCTCGCTTTGTGTTGCAAACAATGTTTTTCCGTTTTTCAAGACTTAAAAAATCATGGACTTCTAAATAGTAGTACCTATTTAGAAGTCCATGATCCGTCATACGCACTGAGAGAGCGTCTGGCTGTGACGGATATATGTCATGCGCACTTAACAGGTTAACTAAACATCGATTCATTTGTTTTTAAATTAGTAACACTAGGCAATAATACAAACATTTCAAGGGCTATTTTAAAAGTAAACTAACAAAAAAGTGACTAGTCAAGTTTCATTAGACTCATCTCTTCTTTAAAAGATATTATTTTTTTTGACTAAAAGATCTTTTTTTAACTAGTGATCTAAATGTTTTGAATCTATTTTGCATTAAAAAGGTGTTTAACTCACGAAATTTTACAAGATTTTCTCAAATTGCAACCGTCTTGATTGAAAAATAGCAAATTTATCGTTGAAAGTTGTTTGATTTGCAAATCAATATAGATCTGTTTTTAGCAACTTTTTATTCAACATATGACTAAATGCAATGATTTAAATTAATTTTGTGATAAGAAAGCAGTCAACCTTACAAAGTTTAACTATTTTTTCAAATTGAATTGTGTCTCAAAAAATCAGAAACAATACGTTTAGCATGATTTAATTTTGCATTTTTACAAGCAAATTTCTCGATTCTAATCGTCGTCGTCGTCGTCGTCGTTTGAGGGGTATCCACTCCAGGTCAGACACAAACAGTACTGGGGCCGAGAGTTTATCCTTTTACTACCCCAGACTGCTGCACTGCCTGGATCGATTCTAATGAAACAAACCTACATTTTACTTTGTCACGTTTTAATAGCTAAGTTTGTTTCTTCAAAAGTTAGACCAAGAAATTTTTTTTATTTTTCAATTCGAAGTCACAATTTGTGCATCTTGATTGATAAACCTAAACTTTATTAATCTATTATGTACGCAACTTGTAAAGCATATCAATTTTTATGTTTTCAACTGGTCTGTTACATTTTTATTTAAAAAAATTCTTTTGACTTTACGTATTGTTGTCTTTAGCTATAAAAAATTGTCACAATTTGTTAAAAATTTTCTTTTATCATGATTTATAAGTTTGTTTGATGGTAAAATGTTAAATAAAAGTTACAATTTGGAAAAATTTTTATAAAAGAATAGTGTTTTTATTGCTTTTGAAAGCAAAAAATTATGCACAAACTTTGAAAAATACACAAATTGTCATGAAAAGTTTTATTTAAAACAACCACAATGTTGTCTACTTCACCAAGTATTTTGTATCATGACAACAATAAATCGATTTGTCAAGTCAACTGTTGAACTTTGACTTTTCTTCTTTGCGTCATAATCAAAGGTCTTCTTCTTTTTGTTATTCTCGTTTTCACGTAATATGTGTTTATTGCTTATTGCAAATTTGCGTTTTAACGATTTTTAAAAAAATTTATATCATTGTAATCGAAAATAAGTTACCATTTTAATAAAATAAAAATTAAAGATTTTTTTACAAAAAATGCGTAAAATGTTTTGAATTCATGAAGTTCTTGCCAATAGGAGCGCAAAAACTTTTTTGCGCCACTAGCGGCAAAAATTTCTGTGGTAAGGAAGTTAAAAGTTTACCAAAAAATTAAGTAAACTGTAGGCTAGCTCAAATATATAAAATGCAGTGCTAAAAATTTTAAATTTGTTATTAACTATCTAATCTTTAAAAAATCTAATCTCGGAAAAAAAAAAGTTTGTGTCACAGATTTTACCTTTTCTTTTGTTTATGACAAAAATACATAAAATAATTAATTAGTTAAGTGAAAGAGTCAATGCAACAATTTTAGCTTGTTAATTGCTAAACAATAGTTAATTTTAATAATTATATTATAGTACACTCTGTTCTATTATTAGAAATTAAAACCTAAAACGAAATATCTAAGGATGTTTGACCAGCCAACTTAACTGCTTGTTCTTGATCACTTCAGAAACAACTTTCAAGCGACGAACGAAAAAGTAGAACTCAATTCCGCTTCATCGTGCATACCTAACAAACGCTTATTCTCAACGTAAAATCGTTTCAAACTTTTCGCTATCGAGTGAAAAAGTGCTGTGGGAATGGGTAGTTTTTTGATCTAGTCAACATGACGTCGAACGTATGATTTGACGCGATAACGACGCCAGTAGAGATCCCGCTTAAAAGAAATCTCGTTTCTACAGAAATCTATACCATACAGAATAATGCTTTGTTAATAGAGGGACATATTGTATGTGCCTCACCTTTTATTTTATTCTCTTTATTTCAAGAATTATAAAATCAAATTTTACAGTTTTTTAAAAAAAGAAAAATATACTTTTATTTCTCTTTATAGATTTTATTTAGGGGTAACGACTTTGCTTTCGGCGGACTAGCTCATTTCTTACATTAGTTTTGATTAAGCAATTTTTTTATCCAAGCAGTAAATAAAATTTGAATTCAATAAAATCTCAAAAACTATGCACAAGTCAACTAATGGTAGAATAGCTGATTTATTTTTTATTTACCTTTTTATTTTTTTATCTCTATATTTATCCTCCTGACTCGAAGGAAAGCGACGGAGGCACTATACATAATGCAAGCAATTACCCAGACCTGCTTCCGGAGATACCAAGATATTATTGTCCGCTTGAAATTTAACAGAGATATGACTTTAATTTAGAACTGCTTGCCAAGACTATCAAGCAGGGAAAAGTGCCGTAAAGTGTCTTTTCCAAAAACACAACAGAATGGCGCGAGTAGGTTTTGAACCGAGACCGTGTCAATCACAATCCCGGCGCTTTAACCACTCGACCATGCGGCCGACGTTAACGGCAAATCTGACGTAACGGCTAATCTCTCCTTTTTCTTGTCCCTTTCGTATATATAAATATGTAAGTTTCCCGGATGTAAACAGGCTTCTGCCTCGTGTAAAACTAGCTGATTCAATTTTTGCTAAAAGTCAAATCGTGATAGAAGTAATCGTGATCCAAAGTAATCAAGGTAATCAATTGTCATATCATCTTTTGGTGTTGAGAATGAGATGATCCAAAGTAATCAATTGATCAATTGATGAAAATGAAAAAGAGATGATGCAAAGTAATCCATTGTTATATCATTTAATTTATTTTTTATTTAGCGTTACAGATAATCTTTTTTATTAAATTGTGATATTGTAATCTGTTCGTGTAACGTGATCTTAACTTGATCTTGCAACATGAACATAATCGTCATCGCGATACCAGCTAGTATTGTATCTAGTTCGTTTTACTTTTTTTTATGTTACTTTATCTCCATGTTTATCCTCTTGACTCGCAGGAAAGCGACGGAGGCGCTAATACATAGGGTATGCAATTACCCGACCTGCTTCCGGAGATGCCAAGAACTCGCCTATTTTAAATATACTTACCCTAGCGGATCAGGTGGTGGTTGAAACTGCTTGTTAGGTTACTACGTTAGACATGCATTTAAGCCAGACTTGTCTCTTGTTCAAATAGGTTTATACGAGTTGTTGGCTTGCTCGTACATAAAAAATATAAGGAAACGTCGATAACCAGACGGATCTAACCGTTCTCAAGTAATGAACATGAAAAAAGCTTTTAAAGGAGAGCAACAATCCAATCGAATTTCAAGCAAACTTTGCAGTTCAAACCTAATAGTTCAGTACCAGTTAATTATATATTTTGTGAAGTCGTTAACTAAATTTGACCCCATTGAAATTAGAGCAGAGTTACCAATTCAAAGCCATATCAAAAACTATTTTGTTCAATACATTTATTCGAACAGATTAAATTTTATTTTATTTGTTTTGTCTATTTTATGTTTAACGGTAAAATAAAATCTTTTTGATAAAGTTTGAAAGTTTACAGTACAGTATAGAGTTTAAATGATCAAAACAGAACTATAAGCACTTAGTATTTAGGCCAGTGGTTTCCAAAGTGGGCGCTACTGCCCCCCAGGGGGCGGTAAGAGAACAAGGGGGCGATAGGAAACAATGAGAAGAAATATACATGAAGGACGATTAATACAAGATTGATTCAGGGTAAAGACCTTTTTTTTTTTTTTTTAGAGATCACCATGATTTTGGGAGAGAAATAGCAAAACTAGAGATGAAATTGAAGTATTGAAGTAAAGACCATCTTTTTTTTTTCAGAGATTACCATAATTTTGGGAGAAAAATAGCAAAATTACAGATTTAGAAATAGTTATTTTCTGTTCTAATATTCTTTTCACTTAAAAAAGAAGCGAGGGGGCGCTGGGAATCGAGCTGGAAACCAAAGAGGCGCCTGACCGAATCTGACTGAAAAAGTTTGGAAAACACTGATTTAGGCAAAACAAATTTGTTTATTTATAATTTTGTGAGAAACCGAATCCGAATAATTCACAAAATTTTAACATCTAAGCTATAGGCAAATTTTGAAAAATTAAACACCAAATCGATTGTTAAAAATCAAAGTACAAATTAGCCTATACGAATTTTATAGCAAGTCTCCTGTTGCCCTTCATTTCTAAGTTTTTGCTAAAATTAACCTATCAATTTCAATTTTTATAAAATATAATCATTGATTTAGGAAAATCAGAAAAAATTAAAACTTAACCATTTAAATAACGCATCGATACTAAAACAAAGCTACATTTAAAGAGCTTATGGATGTGGTATACGTTTTTTTGTTTATTTTTTAATAAGTAAAGATTAATATTTTTTTTATTACGTCTGATATAAAAACTTATCTAAAAAATTTTAGAATTAAGTTACTATTGATATTTTTAGTAATTAGAATTTCATGGTTAAGCAACGTTACTTACTTGATTGGTTTAAAATCGGATGGTTAGAAAAGCTTTTTCGAATGGCAAAATATAAAAGCAAAATAATTTTCACAAATATCAACTTCATACTTCTGCAAAACGGCAAACCTTCAAACGTTAATAGTTTAAATTAGACCGACTCAACGACAATGTATAAGACCGAAATCGATAACTGGTGAAAGCAATCTTTTAAAAGTCAAGTAATGACCAAAAAATATCTTGACTTGAATTCGAATAGCAAAAATTTCTTCAAAGTGCATTTGTGCCATGCACTCAAGTCAGAACCCACAAAAAATGTCATCACTGCAAATCAAATGTCAAACAGCATTTGTTGGGTAAAAGCAATCAAAACCAAAACAAGCGATTGTATCTGCTTAAAAGACTTAAAAAATCATGATCCAAATCGCGATCCTTTAGTTACGTAGCCTTGATTTAATTGATTTTTTTATCCTAAAATTTCAATTATTATAAGTAAAATTTACTCAATTAAAATGTACGCATAGGCCTACCAAAAAATCTTTTTCGCATATGTTATTGAAGGCCATATTCTAAATTTTTAAAGAAAGGAGGCCGCATAAGTTAAAATACCATAATCACTTTGAATCCGTCTCAGTTTTCTTCATTTTCGACACCAAAAAGAGGTAATCTTTAAAAAAACGTCTTCATTTTAAATTTGTAAAGTTTCCTTGAGTTTTTCTCTAAATTGTAATGTTCTCTAAAAAAAAGTTTTCTTTTATCAGCAGTAGTTGTCAAATTTATGCATAACTTAATCTTAACCGCATAAATCTATAGTTAATTGTTTGTCTTTTTCTGTAGTTTTAAATTTTAGTATAACGTAATCTTTTTATTGATTCAGTAATTACTGCGTAATGGGTAAACCCCCACTTAATTTAATTTATTTAAGTTATTAGCAAGTTGTTTTATCAATTGCAATCTTACGCTTGTGTCCAGCAGATTAGAGCACGTGACCTTTAGGTTTTTGAACTTTCCTTTCCTCTCTAGATTGTTCAGGTATCACTAATGAAATATTTTTACTTCTTATTACTTAATCCGTTTACCGTTGCTATTCTTTGATTGGATGTTTTAAACAAAACGCAAAGTATGACCGATGGTAAACTCTATTTTAAGCTCTATTCAGAGAAATCCACCTTATTCCGGAAATTTTGCTTATAATCTGGCGTCACGTGAAGTGATTTTACATAAGCGCGCACTTTGTTTTCATTTTATTCCAGTCGAAAATTCAGTTGAGTTATTCCAGTTGATTGACAAGTGCTGTAAATGTTTCGCGTCTGTGCGACCGCAGTTATTCTATAGAGAGATAAAATTGTTAAGCTTTTGTGGCGGATGAACTACTAAGATTAATATTTGCCATTGGTGTGTTATTAATTCTTATAGCTCGCTAGTACAAAGTTGTTGTGAGCAATTATTCGTAGTTGTGGCGCTGGAATGTTTTGAAGTTTCAATCCTTTCGTGAAGATTGTTTTTTCGAAAAACAGGGTGATATCTAAAGTTCTTAATACTTAATACATAAATACACAACTGTATAAATAAGTTTACTAAACGTCCCGGATTTTAAGGCCTTGTCCAAGCATCCCGCCAGGTTATAATTACGTTCAGGTATTTGGAATTTGAAGTTAAAAGCTTTCCTTTTTTATAGAACGTTTCAAAGGCAAAAATTAACAAATCTGAGACAGATTCTAAGCCAAGATCATTTTTTTAGAGTCACCATAATATTGGGACAAAAATTTAGATATCAGAGACAAATTTTAAATGAAGACCATTTTTTTAAGAGAGCGCTGCTTGTTAGGGACGAATTTTTTCTTTTAATGAACTTTCCGGTTTATTGCTTCGGAAATATGCTACGCCGAAATATAAATGTAAACCTATTTTTTATATATTTTATAATTTGCACACTAAATAGGTATCCAGAAAGCACTATAACTTTAACAAATTGCATACTTTATTAATACTTAAATGAAAAAAAAACAGAGTTTGTTAGTAAGGCTTTGTCTACACTAGGCGTAGTTTCTCAGCGTATAAGTGTTTATTTATTATATTTTTAAGCCAGAACTGCAGTAGAAATATAATAAATAAACAGTTTTACCCTGAGAAACTACACCTAGTGTAGACAAAGCCTTACTAACAAACTTTATTTTTTCTTTCATTTAAGTATTTATAAAGTATACAATTTAGTAAAGTTACTGTATTGTGCTTTTTGGTTACCTATCAGATTTAATTAACTACTAGAAGACTTCAGGGCGCTAAGGCTTTTTTGCAACCCACAAAACTTTCATTCTTAATCAAAGACTCCTAAGTTAATAA
The DNA here is from genome assembly GCA_963680785.1 of Diplosoma virens. Classification (NCBI taxonomy): domain Eukaryota; kingdom Metazoa; phylum Chordata; class Ascidiacea; order Aplousobranchia; family Didemnidae; genus Diplosoma; species Diplosoma virens. Next base: position 33,203,210 of record OY796886.1, on the reverse strand, counting down.
GATAAAGTTTGGCTAACACTAATAAATGGTTTGAGGGTTAGGTTAAACCTAGGGTTGCCATACCGTCCGGAAAACTCGCGGGACATGTCCAGAATTTAGTATAAAATTCTTAAATGTCCGGAATTTTAAAGTTTTAGAATAAATATTTAAAAAGTGACATGAAATGGACATGAAACTCGTATGTTTGTTGCCTTTGGTTGGTTGAAGACCGTTTTTTTAGAGAACGCCATGATTTTGGCACGAAAATTGAAAAATCCGAGATTAATTCTTAGTGAAAACCTTTTTTTTTTTTTTTTTTGTCTTCATCCTACAATCTCAGACAATTTTATTTTGTCCGCTCCTCCAAATTTTTTTTGGTTGCTACGCCTATGTCTGTCCGGAATGGCGCTTATTCAAATATGGTGACCCTATTTAAACCAGGGATAAGCAAACTACGGCCCGCGAGCCGCGTGCGACCTTTAACAACCTTCTGTGCAGACCGCGAAGGCTTCAAACAAATAATTTAAAAAATTATTAATTTTTTCTTTGTCTTCAACCAAGTTCTTGGTCATAGTTTTTTACGATCATTAATTTTTAGGTACAAAAATCAAAAAACTCGAGGCAGATTCAAAGTGTAGACCTTTTCTTTTTTTAGAGATTATACGATTTGTGCAGCCCGCAAACAAATTCAATTTCCAAATGCGACCCCGAGTTAAAAACTTTGCCCACCCCTGGGTTAAATCTAACTTAATCCTATTCTTTTGTAGGACGTAAAATAGCTTTTTTCTTAGGGAGTTGTCTGATGATAATTATACAGTAAAGAATTGCGGTACTTGCAAAATTTTACAAGATAATGGTAACTACGGTAGACAAAACGTGAACAGAGTAGGCCCTAAATATAATTAAACAGCGTAAAAAACCGTGACCTGACTGTTGATCAAACGGCACTTGATCAAAACGACACGACAATTTTCCTTTTCATTATTCGATCAAGTGTCGTTTCGATCAAGTGTCGCTTTGATCAACTGTCGTTCAATCAATTGTCGTTTTGATCAACAGTTGTTCGATCAACTGTCGTAGTACCTAAAAATACACGTTCCTTTTTAGTTTTGTGCTAAATAGAAACTTTGGGGCAGTATTCACCAAACTTTCCGAGCAGGGGGCCGGATATAGATATTTTTGGACCACCTCGGGCCAAAGCTGGAGACTAAAAAAAGGTCTTCACTTCGATTTGATCACTGATTTCACCATTTTCTCCCAAAATCATAGTGATCTATAAAAAAAAAAAAAAGTCCTTTACTTCGATTCGATCTCTGATTTCACTATTTTTCTCCCAAAATTCCGATATAATTCTATCCAACTGTGGCTCAGAGTGAGTGCATATATTTTTTAAAAGAGGTCAGCAGGTCGGATAAAAAGTCTTTGTGGGCCGGATCCGGCCCGCGGGTCGTAGTTTGGGACCACTGCTTTAGAGCGTAATATCTACAGTTATTTAATTCTTTGTGTAGCGGTCTTTGTGCAGGAATATGCAAGTTCGTAAATTCTACGAGTACCAACTTTACTCACTTACCATTATGCTTACTTATTTAAATGGAGCAAATGTCCAACGATTAAGTTTTAATTCTCTAACACAAATAATTTTAGTAGTTTCACTTTTATTTAGCTTTTTTAACACAGTATATCCATTTCACGAACAACGTTAACAGTTTTTTTTACAAAAGACTAAAATAAGAACTTTTTTAAATTCTTTATTTTATCAAATGAAAACTCAGAGCGACATTAAATTACTGTGTTTACTTTTTTACTTAACATGTTTTTCTCAGACAAGATTAAATTGTGACGTAGCGTTTAGACGTAGGATACACTTGCACAAAATATTGTTACCACATGCATATTTAAATAATGACAAAGTCAGAGATGATTTTTCTTTGGTTTTTAATCAGTTTTGATGTATTTCTTTTCAATTGTCAATTTCATTTCAATTCAACAGCTATTGATTTTGAAAAGTCTTTCAAGTACTTCCAAGAAGAAACTAACGCTTAACTTTGAGCAAGTCATTGCAACAATTAAGTGTTAAAAATATAAACATTGCCTTGCCACCTTTACGCGTATGTTTTTTTCAATGTCCATGTAATTTAACCTTTTCTTTTTTTGCCAGCAATTACTTTTTGCTGTCATTGCGCATACTTTACGTTTAGTCAACAGCACTAAATTTTTACAATTAAATTCAATGAAACGATACTGAAGCATCCTCGTATATGATTTATTAAGCGTTAAAATATAGTTGTGATTTAAAAAAAATCAATCAAAAGAATCGGAACATACTGTATAATTTGCAAATACGCATTTATAAACACAAAATTCAAAAGGAGGAGAATAAAAAGTTGACGCTAAGGTGTCGCTGCTGCAAAAGTTTTAGAATACCCGTATAAAAGTGGAGAAACAAAAAATTAAAAGTAAAACTGCTCAAAAAAATTGAAAAATAAGCAAAAAATGAGTTTTTTTATGTAAAATTGATGAGGTCAAATTTTGACAAGTTTTGACCTATAAAACTCAATATACAGTACATGTAAAGACTCCCAAGCAACCTAAAGGAGGCAGCGTGGTCAAGTGGTTAAAACGCCGGGTTTGTGATCGACATAGTCCGAATATGAACACTACTCGCACCATTATGACGTGTCCTTGGGAAAGACACTTTACGGCGCTTTTCCCTGTTTATCGGTCTCAGCAAACAGTCCTAAATTTTAGTCATATTTCTAATAAAAAACTAAACTCAAATAAAAAGTTTTAAGCGGAGAGCAATATCTTGGCATCTCCGGAAGCAGATTGGGGTAATTGCTTGCCTTATGTATTAGCGCCTGCGTCGCTTTCCAGCGAGTCAGGAGAATAAATATAGATATAAAATGAAATGATAAAAAATGAAACTAATTCTGTGAAGTTTCATGATGTAACAGTTATTACCAGCGCGTCAAATCGATCCTTAACCGGAACTGAACCAGAAATAATAAAATGTGCTGAACCTGAACCTGAACTTTATTTTTAAACGGATCCGGTTCGGCATTTTCAATTTTGTACCTATGGAATTGAAATCTAGATATTTTCCACCAATCAAGCTTCCAAAATTTTTTTCTTAGCTCATAAAAATTCTCACTCAACTCTTGGAGTGATCAAGGAGCACTCTATGTTAGCTGTCATAGTAAAGCTTTTTTTAGCGAATTTTTAAGATGATAAACAAACCTATCTGTTTCTTATATCGCGTTTGCAGACGTACCGAAAAAAATTATGAGCCTTTGAAACAAACTGTTTATATCACGCCATAAATTTTTAAATAAAATTTTAAAAATAAGCGTATAAACTGCTCTCCTTCAGCCTCCCCCTAAAATTACTTTGCTATGATCAATTCAAAATTTTTATATTTCGTCAGGAGAAAGTTTCGTAAAGTGCTATTTCCAATACGCATTCACATCAGGCATTGCTAGATAAGTAAACCCTAATCCGACAACAACATTCCTGTCTAAACTTACGGATGCGCACGAGGCATTGGTGAGCTGCTAAGAATCGTAACTAGAGTCTTAAAACAGAGAGTTTATAGCTATATCGACAAGTTGTTACTAGTAAAATGAGGCAAGAGAACGAGGTGTCTACGGGGCTTCGCCCTGAATGATGTTGTGCAAGCGTATCAAAATCAATTTTTTATACTAGTGTTGTATGCATTTATTAGATCCATTTTAGACTGGCAACTTACTCTATCTGCGTATTTGACAAATAAGGTGTAGCAATAGCAGCCATACAAGTCTTTTTATTAAGTATTTCCTTTCTTCTTTGTCTGCATATTAACGATATAACTTTGGCCCGCTAAAGTCAATAAAGTCAAGTTTTTTTCAGAGCTTTACTACCTTATGAAACTTACACAATCTTATAGTTGGTTTGTTGAGGAGTCTTTTTACTTAATTTAAAAATCAAAATAAAGTCAAAATTTTATCTTATCGAATTTTATATACAAAAACTCAATTTTTTGCTTATTTTTGCAATTTTTCGAGCAGCTCATTTTATAGTAGGCCTAGGTATTTTAAAACTTTTGCGACTGGGACCTCTTGGCGTCAATCTTTTCATCTTTTTTCTTATAATTTCTGTATCAGCAATACCAGTTTTAGATGTTTTAGAACAGGGGTCGGCAACCTTTTGAACGCAGTGTGCCAGTTTATGAATAATTTTAACATCGATAGTCTTGCGTGCCAAACATTTTTTGTGTTTGACTGTCACTGTCCACTGCCTGATTTTATAGCAAATGACAAATTTAGTCGATTAATTTTATTAGAAGATTGCTTTCACCAGTTATCGATTTCGGTCTTATACATTGTCGTTGAGTCGGTCTAATTTAAACTATTAACGTTTGAAGGTTTGCCGTTTTGCAGAAGTATGAAGTTGATATTTGTGAAAATTATTTTGCTTTTATATTTTGCCATTCGAGAAAGCTTTTCTAACCATCCGATTTTAAACCAATCAAGTAAGTAACGTTGCTTAACCATGAAATTCTAATTACTAAAAATATCAATAGTAACTTAATTCTAAAATTTTTTAGATAAGTTTTTATATCAGACGTAATAAAAAAAATATTAATCTTTACTTATTAAAAAATAAACAAAAAAACGTATACCACATCCATAAGCTCTTTAAATGTAGCTTTGTTTTAGTATCGATGCGTTATTTAAATGGTTAAGTTTTAATTTTTTCTGATTTTCCTAAATCAATGATTATATTTTATAAAAATTGAAATTGATTGGTTAATTTTAACAAAAACTTAGAAATGAAGGGCAACAGGAGACTTGCTATAAAATTCGTATAGGCTAATTTGTACTTTGATTTTTAACAATCGATTTGGTGTTTAATTTTTCAAAATTTGCCTATAGCTTAGATGTTAAAATTTTGTGAAGTATTCGGATTCGATTTCTCAAAAAATTATATAAAAACAAATTTGTTTTGCCTAAATATTAAGTGCTTATAGTTCTGTTTTGATCATTTAAACGTTATATCGTACTGTAAACTTTCAAACTTTATCAAAAAGATTTTATTTTACCGTTAAACATAAAAAAGACAAAACAAATAAAATAAAATTTAATCTGTTCTAATAAATGTATTGAACAAAATAGTTTTTGATATGGCTTTGAATTGGTAACTCTGCTCTAATTTTAATGGGGTCAAATTTAGTTAACGACTTCACAAAATATATAATTAACTGGTACTGAACTATTAGGTTCGAACTGCAAAGTTTACTTGAAATTCGATTGGATTGTTGCTCTCCTTTAAAAGCTTTTTTCATATTCATTACTTGAGAACGGTTAGATCCGTCTGATTACCGACTTTTCCTTATATTTTTTATGTACGAGCAAGCCAACAACTCGTATAAACCTATTTGAACAAGAGACAAGTCTGGCTTAAATGCATGTCTAACGTAGTAACCTAACAAGCAGTTTCACCAACCACTTGATCCGCCAGGGTAAGTATATTTAAAATAGGCGAGCAGTAAAACGAACTAGATACAACACTAGCTAGTATCACGATCACGATTATGTTTACATTGCAAGATCAAGTTAAGATCACGTTACACGAACACGTTAAGATCACAATTTAATAAAAAAGATTACCGGTATCTTTAACTCTAAATAGAAAATAAATTAAAAGATATGACAATTTACCTTGATTAATTTGGATCACGATTACTTCTATCACGATTTGACTTTTAGCAAAAATTAAATCAACTAGTTTTGGACTAGACAGAAGCTTGTTTACATCCGGAAAACTTAAACATTTATAAAAACAAAAGGGACCAGAAAAAGGAGAGATTAGCCGATATATCAGATTTGCCGTTAACGTTGGCCGCATGGTCGAGTGTTTAAAGCGCCGGGTCGTAATCGACACGGTCTCGGTTCAAAACCTACTCGCGCCATTCTGTTGTGTTTTTGGAAAAGACACTTTACGGCACTTTTCCCTGCTCGGTGATCTTGGAAAGTAGTTCTAAATCAAAGTCATATCTCTATTAAATATCAAGCGGACAGCAATATCTTGGCATCTCCGGAAGCAGGTCGGGGTAATTGCTTACATTATGTATAGCGCCTCCGGCGCTTTTCTGCGAGTCAGGAGGATAAATATAGAGATAAAAAAATAAATCAACTATTCTACCATTAGTTGACTTTGTATAGTTCTTGAGATTTTGTTGAATTGGAATTTTATTTACTGCTTGGATAAAAAAATTGCTTAATCAAAACTAATGTAAAAAATAAGTCAGTCCGCCGAAAGCAAAGTCGTTACCCCTAAATAAAATCTATAAAGAGAAATAAAAGTATATTTTGCTTTGTTTAAAAAACTGTAAAGTTTGTATTTATAATGCTTGAAATAAAGAGAATAAAATAAAAGGTGAGGCACATACAATATGTCCCTGGTAATTTTAAAAAGCTTACCGTGGACCGCACAGCGAATTCCTCTCTTCTTCTCTTATTTATTTTTTATTTTTTATTTTTATCTCTATATTTATCCTCCTGACTCGCAGGAAAGCGACGGAGGCGCTATACATAGGGTAAGCAATTACCCCGACCTGCTTCCGGAGATGCCAAGATATTGCTGTCCGCTAGTAATTTAGTAGAGATATGACTGCAATTTAGAACTGCTTGTCAAGACCACCAAGCAGGGGAATGTGCCGTAAAGTGTCTTTCCCAAGGACACAACAGAATGGCGCAAGTGGGTTTTGAACCTAGACCATGCTGATCATCAGTCCGGTGCTTAAACCACTCGACAACGCTGCCGACTCTCTTCTAATTCTTGAACTGCAGGGAAGCTATCCGAGCTTTCCCGGATCACACCGCTGACTTTCACACACATCTTATGGTTTTATACTATATATATTAAGGTTGAAATTTTGATATATGAAATTATCACAGGCTTCCATAAGCCAACGACCACAATTATTTATTCGACGATGCAGCAAGACAATACAGCCGAACGGTGCGATCGCAAAACGAAATTTTCCCAAGTTTCGCTTGCGATCTACAAACTCACTCTTCAAAACTACAACACTGAATCAAATCACCAAACCATCGGATCACTAAACGACTGAAAGAATATAAATTTACCAAGACTCACGGCCTACTTAAAAATATAGCGAAAAAATTACCAGGCCGATGCGGTAAAACATTTTCCGAAGATTGATGATGCATTTGCTTATTAAATATTTGTTTCAATCGTTTTTTGCAATACTACACAGTATAAACAGGGAGTGAAGTTGTTATTTTAAGAATTTTTTTGCTTAACTCTCAGTTTGAGTCTGTTCGAGTAAAAACAATTTAAGCAAGTAAGATCAAACTTTTAGTATTTGCAAGAAATATATAAGTAAAAAAAATTTAATATCTTTAACATAAAACAACATCAACAAATCCAATCAAATAAATACCGGTACGGAAATGTTTAATAATAAAACAAGGAAAGAATAGCGTGCGATTAGATTTTTTTTGCTAGTTGTTTTTAAACCAAAACTTTTATGCATTTTTATACTTTTTCAGCTCTGGAAAACCCACTTTTTTCATCATATACAATCTCGTAAAAAATTATGTAATTATTTGTCTTGTGGTAGTTCTATCCGGACGGTGCATGATTAGCATTTAAATTATCAAAAGTACGGATTTTTTCACCTTTTGCAAACTCTTCAATTTTGTCAAATTTTAGCATCCTCACTTTCGGTAGTTTTCATGAAGTTGATGGAGTTTGTAATGTTGAAGGACGCTTTAAAGCTTTTTGCATATGTATAGTTGGAAAAAGTTCCAACATCCACTTTGTGGTATTTTTCTTCCAAAAATTTATGAAATCATCTTCAAACAGTACAAACAACACTTCCACTAGACCTGATGGCATAGACATCAGACACCTCAAACACGTAGGGCCACTTGCGATCAGATACCTCACAAACATGTAGAACACTGCCCTAAACACTAACACAATACCCCATCTTTGAAAACGTGCCACAATCATCCCTATTTCAAAACCAAACAAAGACCACAACATTGGCACAAACTACCTACCCATATCACTTCTATCACCCATTACCAAAACACTACAGAAAGCACTATTAACCATACATGACAGAAAACATTCCAGCGATTTCTCATTAACACGGATTCAAACATAAACACTCAAAACACACTGCTTTGCACAACATCTGCCACCAAATCACAACAAGTTTCAGCAATCCAAGACCTCCACAACGCACTGTAGCTGTAACTTTGGACATGAGCAAGGCGTTTGATACAGTAAACATACACAAACTCACACTAGCAAACATTCCTAACATCATCATCAAGTTCAAAGCAAACTACATAAAAGGACGACAAGCATGCACTCAATACAATGGCAGACTCTCAAAACTCAAAAGAATCAACACTGGAGTACCACAGGGTAAAGTTCTGTCTCCAACATTATTCAACATTTACACCTCTGACATTCCACTCCCTTCAAAAGATGTACAAATCACAACATATGCTGATGACATAACAATCACTACATCGCACACCAAACACCGTAAGATCAAACAAATTATTCAACCATACCTCTGCAAAATATATAAATCGGCCATCACTAATAACCTTCATATAAACACAGACAAAACTACCACCACACTTTTTACACCAGACACAGCTAAATATAGCATAACTCTATCACTTAAATTAAACAATCAAACATTACCAACAACAAAACACCTGAAAATTCTTGGAACCACTTTAGACCCAAAACTAACATTTTCACAACATATAAGTGTTACCATCACTAAAGTAAAACAAACGCTTAGCATTCTGAAAGCACTCACTTCTTCCAAATTCGGTAAACAAAAGCAATTAATTGTCTCCACATTCAAAGCTATCACTCGCCCCATTTTAAATTACACGAACATCATATGCAGCCCTATTATATCAAACACCAACATCAAGAAACTACAAACCATTCAAAACACAGCTTTGTGAATCGTTCTGGCTGTACACAAGATACAAACACTCAACATACACGACAAAACGAAAGTCCTTCCAATGGACAGCCATCTCAAACTTTGTGCTATTTAACTTAAACAACTGACTCAAACGCAAATACACCTTTTACATAATCTTATGCATACTTAAATCTGCCTAGAAATATGAAAGCCACAACCTTTCATAACAATGAGCACACTAACATCATCATCTCAAAACCAGACATAACACCTAAGGAATGTAGAGAAAACCTCAAACACATTCACACTACCGTCACCTTACAATACCTCAGTTCTAGAAAAAACAAAAAAGTTACTATCACCACACCCTATGACATTCATTTATCAGAACTAATATTACTATGTCATATGTGTGCAAAACTGCTACAGCTCAGAGCCAACAAATCATCACTCTAGCAAATTACATACATACAGTAAACCCTGAAACTTACACGCTACAATACTGTTCCATGCTTGTCATTTGTAAACACATAAATGATACTAATCACCTCTTTAACTGTAGTCAATTACCAACAAAATACAACACCACTAGTCTCTGGAAAAAGCCTTTAGTAGCAGCAGAAATAATCCAAGAGTCGGGATCTAGATTGGCTTCTTTTGTCGTCGTCGTCGTCGTTTGAGGGGCATCCACTCCAGGTCAGACACAAACAGGACTGGGGCCGAGGGTTTATCCTTTTACTACCCCAGAATGCTGCACTGCCTCAATCAGATGCTGGCAGTGGTGGTATTAAGCCAGCATCGAGTTTCGTCATCCAAAACCGTCAGACCTCGTGCTCCATGTGGTGCCCGATGTATAGGGCACGCTGTTAGTACATGGTCTGCGGCTTGTTCAGAGGCGCCACACTCGCAATTCGGTGAAGGAGCGAGACCCCATTTGTGCATGGACGAATGGAATCGCCCAACACCAGTCCGAGGACCGTTGAGCTTAACCCAAGCTGCTCGGGGTAAGCCCATCCCAATAGGCCTGGCACCAGTCCCGGGCACAAAAACACGGAGCCTGGAAGCACCCTCACAGTACTCCGTTTTCCATTTGTGGTTTGTCCATTCAGAAGCGCGGATGCCAAGTCTGGCAAAATTTTCCAAAAGATTCCGCGCAGCTGGCACAAACGGACGTCTAGATCTTAGTCTCACTTGGCGAGTATCTGAGGACCTACTTAAAAGACCATACAAGATCAGGGTCCAGAGATCCACGATAAGCCAAGGAGAGTGTCGCTCCCAGTCGGCAAAACTCAGCTGGCTGGATGCCTGAGAGTACAGGTAGGTGGTCCGTTGGAGTGAGACGCAGGCATCCAGTGACTATGCGCAAGGCGTCGTTCAAAACACTGTCGATATAGCGAGTGTGAGCACTGCGACACCAGACTGGCGCACAGTACTCAGCTGTTGAGTACACCAGAAACAAGGTGGCTATGCGTAGTGTTTTAGTACCAGCACCCCATCCCGAGCCCACGAGTCGCCTCAGCAGTGTGACGCGCGATGATAGTTTTTTGCGCAATACCACTAGATGGTGACGAAACGTGAGCGATCTGTCCAGTTTTACCGCAAGATAAGTAGGGCTTGGACAGAATGGTAAAAGTCTATCGTTGTTGTAGACCTTTAGCTCACGTTTGGCCTCTCGGTTATTTAAGTGAAAGGCTGCCGTCACCGCCTTAGTGTGACTGAGCTTCAACCTCCAAGTCTGGAGATACGCTTAGAGTGTAGACATGTCTTAGCTTAAAGTCCCCTCCAAGTCCTTCCAGTTTCCAGAAAAATGCAACAATGCTAAATCATCAGCACAAGCAAACTTTTTGGAAATCATGGAAGGAAGATCGTATGTATAAATGTTAAATAGGATGGGAGCCAAGACCGATTCCTGAGGAACGCCGTTTTTAAGACCGCGTAGCCTGCTTTGCTTGCTGTCACAGGTGGTAAGGATGAAACTTCGATTTCGGACAAGCTCCATAATCATTTTAACCATGTGCCTGTCCGGAAGTAGTCTCAGCAGCTTGCAGCTTGCTTGCAGGCTTTGCTGGTTTTGGGATCGCGACTACAAGCGCTCTTCTCCAGATCTTGGGAATTTTGAGTCGGCGAAAATAGGAAGAAAGGAAGTCACGTAACCAGGACTTCAAAGCAGCTCCAGCATAGAGTATAAGCTCTGAGCAGAGGGAATCAGGTCCCGGAGCTTTACCTGGTTTTAAATATTGGAGGGCAGCAGCAAATTCTCTCTGTGAAAAATTGTCAGAGATATTTACTGCGTCTGGTGTTGTGGCCCTCCAAAGGTCAGACACTTCTTGCGAGACAAGTCGAGATGACTTGCGGCCAACAGCCTCGTATTTCCCATTTCTAACCAGCTGATATGCGATAGCATCGGCTGAAACGGGACAGTGACGAGGAGAGTGTCGTGACCTACCGGTAAGATTGTTCAAAATACTCCATGCTTTTCGTGAGTGTGAGTGTGAGAAGTGTGAGAAGTCAATGCTCTGAACTGCTTCGGACCATCGATCCCTCCGCTTTCTGTAGAGCTTGGCAAGCAGAGCTGTAGCAGCCAAACTTGAGTCGTCTTCCTGAGGAGACTGCAGAAAGGTTTTATAGAGGGATTCACACTCTGCATCCCAACACGGAACATAGTTGTTTCGATACCCGCGTGGAATAGTCTTTTTGGCTGCTTTCTTAATGGTGTTACAGAAGTCCTGGTAAGCCGCATCTACATCAAGAGAATCAGGTGGCAACAAAGTCTTTGCGAATTTATTCGTCAAAGCATTGTAGTGACTCCATTTGGCCTTGCAGAAGTTCCATCGCTTAACAGGCATGCTTGGCACTGCCATAGCAAACCTTGGTGGAGTAATAAGCGAAGGTCGATGGACCTGGGAACTGGGAAATTTGTCAAGGACACGTCTATCTGGTAAGCGACTGTTTGAACCTACGCTAGCGAAAGCTAGATCTGGATTGTTGCCGGTGTTCCAGCGGCCGGAATAAAAACTGGCAGCGTCCTTGGCATTATATAGGAGGGCAAGACAATTAATACTTGCCCAGCCAGCCAAGCACTCACCGTCCGGTCTGTTATCATCGTAGCCCCAGTCGGCATGGCGACAGTTAAAATTGCCAGCTTAGAGACAGGGGTGAGAAAACACTGGGAGATCTAGGGATCGCAATCGCGTTGGCGGTGGCTTGTAGACGTTGACTATTTTATAGCCATCAACGTTCACACACATCCACTCTATCTCCAATGTCGGTGGAGATTGATCCAAAAGCGTGTATCTCAGTCGCTCGTGGACAAACGTGGCAAGGCCATGCTTCCTGCTTAAAGAAGACCCAGCTAGTTGGTAGTTTGGAAGTACCAACTTCTCTGCATCAATGCAGTGGGTCTCCTGCAGTAGGATGACAAGTGCCTCAAACTGCATAGCGAAATGATGAAGAACGTTCATCTTGCTTGCAGTGAGGCCTTCGATGTTTAGCTGAAGTATAGTGGGTCTTCGGAACTTGTTGGCAATGTGCCCTGAAAAGGGCACTTTTATCCTGTCATTGCCCCGTCCTGAAAAGGACGTTTGCCAATTAGCAGACCCACACTGAACATCGGAATGGGTGGATACCCTTCCGTTTTGGTAGGTTCGGTTTCGGTCTGTCATTTTTAATATCAATGAACAGACTTACTCACGGCCCAGGCTGCAAGAAAGTACCTACCATCTGGGCCATTGGCTTCTTTGAGTGATTAAGAGATTGTTACTCCTAGATATCCTTGGAGGAGGGGCAACAACATGAAATCATCTTTAAAATGTCTAATGCATAAGACAGAGCTTTTTGAAGGGGTCCAATTGCGTCGTTTTACAAACAAAAGTCATTTTTTCATTAACTATGGTCGTTTAAGTGGAAATTCAAAACTTGATACTTTTTCTTTATTTGTTTTATATCCTGAAGTATAACCATATACTACACATTTATTTACCAAATCAACTTTTAAACTATGTACTATTAGATCTAGGAAAATTGAACAGAATGACGATTAAATAAATGCTTTCTGTAATCTTTCAGAATGACAAAATATTCTGGTAGCCAACACAGAATATGTAAAAATTTAAGGTTATTATGTAAGTGTCGCGACTCCGAAAGTAAAAAGCATTAGTTAACCAGAAACTAATAAAACTAGTTGAAACTACTTAATACTTGTACAAGTTAGAGTAAATTAGTTTCTAACATCTTGATTGCCGGGCTGCGATCACAACTTTTACTCGGTATTGACTTTAAACTCTTCAACGATGAGCTGGATTCATAGTTTTATAACAACTATATAGTCTAGTCTAAACTACACTGTTTTAATATCTGGATTTTATCTTGTTAAATTGCATATTAATTTACTTTTAAACAGTCACAACAACATTTGACCATCAACCTATCAAAGCATTTTACTTTATTTTATCCTTTTCTTGGTCATTCGATTTAACTTACTATTAATTCCCAAACAAACTTTTACGCCTGCCTTTACCATTAAAACGATTTATAACTGATAAATGTTGAATTAACTGTCTACATAAGCTCAATGTGACGTCACACCACCCGCACGCTTTATCAATACATTCGTTTTTGCTGATCAGTTGAAATACAGCTTTTGCGCAAGCCAGACGAAATTATTCAATCCAGACGAAGCCAGACGAAATCATACAATCGCATCGGCCTGGTAATTTTTTCGCTCCAATGTGACATATCCGGCCGTATTCTTAAGTAGGCCATGCAAGACCTCTATTTATAGTGTGCTCGCCACGTGCAAGTGAACCAATCAAATTTCATTAGAATCACTGCATGAAATCCACCGATAAGCACGATCGTTTTCACTTGGAACACCGCCATAAGACAGAGACCGCAAACAATAAAATTAATTAAGAGACTTGCAAAAGACTTTCATACAGTTAATTAACTTTTTCGAATTACATTGCGAGTTCTATTTTTTTTTTATGATTCTAACAGTCCTTTTATTGACAAAGAATTATTCTGTATGGTATAGATTTCTGTAGAAACGACATTTTTTTTAAACGGTATTCCCACTGCCGTCGTTATCGCGTCAAATCATACGTTCGACGTCATGTTGACTAGATCAAAAAACTACCCATTCCCACTGCACTTTTTCACTCGATAGCGAAAAGTTTGAAACGATTTTACGTTGAGAATAAGCGTTTGTTAGATATGCACGATGAAGTAGAATTGAGTTCTACTTTTTCGCTCGTCGTTTGCAAGTCGTTTCAGAAGTGAGCAACAACAAGCAGTTAAATTGGCTGGTCAAACATCCTTAGATATTTCGTTTTAGGCTTTGATTTATAATATAAAACTGAATTTACTATAATAGAATTATTAAAATTAACTATTGTTTAGCAATTAACAAGCTAAAGTTGTTTCATTGACTCTTTCACTTTACTAATTAATTATTTTTTTTATTTTTGTCATAAACAAAAGAAAAGGTAAAATCTGTGACACAAAACTTTTTTTTCGGAGATTAGATTTTTTAAAGGTTAGATGGTTAATGGCAAATATAAATTTTTTAATACTGCATTTTATATATTTGAGCTAGCCTAAAGTTTACTTAATTTTTTGGTAAACTTTTATAATACAAGCAGAATGTCCATAAAGTCTGTGTGTTCATAAACAATTTTAAATTTTGTTTGTATTGGTGCCATAAAGAATCTCTAGTGCATTTATAATTTAAAAAAAAAATTTTCGTGTCTATAATCTATAAACGATTTAGAAATGTTAGTGTAGACCAGTAGCGTACTTAGGGGGAGGCATTGTGGCATGGTTTACCCTTGAAGATCATTAATGCGAGAAATCAGAGGCAGATTCAAAACAAAGACCAAACTTTTTTAGAATTTTCAATGAGAATCAAAGTGGGTTTAATTAAATTTAAGTCGTAAGAAGCCGAATCAAAACCAAGCACAACCAATTCTTTGCAATATGAAGTAAATTTGTTTAACATTTTATCTTTTCCTACGGTTTCACTAATTTGCAATTGTTTAAAGACATAATCAAATTTTTGTAGAAGCAGATTGTAAAAAATTCTGCTAGTGTTTCACGATAATCAGATAGCTTTAAACTAACTGTTTTTCATTTCCTTTTGTCCAAAATCAAACTCCAGACTCATAACCAGAGATATTGCTTGCTACTGCAATACTCAAAAAGAAGTGGCGAACATCTAGCATGGAGTTATTATTAGAACTTCGGTCTTTAAAAAATACCCTTAAAAATCATAGCAAGCAAAGAAGGTAAAATGACAGTCACAGTGGGGCACAGCAATTCCTATTTCTTCCAGCTTTTTAAAAATTGTGGCGGGGTTTTTGTGAATTTTTCCTGGAAAAGTCTCACGCACCGTGGCAGTACAGCTTTTGGTGTAACAATAATAATTACCATTATGCTCCCATAACTTATCGTAGTGGACGCATTTATACACTCAGCAATATTGTTTAAAGTTTACAATTAAACTTGGATGATTTTTATGGACGTTCGATCGCATTGTGTCCTTGTAGAACTCGCGGTTATGCTGGACAAGTTTTGCAACCTTACCATTAAGCTGATAAACAATAAGATTGAGTTGATATAAATCCTCTAAGTCAGTGATTCTCAACCTTTTTTTTGTTGCGGCACACTTTTAACGATTTCAAAATTTGGCGGCACACATAGAAAAAGATAAGTTTAAAAATTGTTTACTTACCTATAATACACTGCGTAAAATAATTTATGATAATAATTTTAAATATGCGAAATAAAATAATATGAACTACAAAAATAACAGTGCGTTCATTAAAGGATTACTAAAGAAAAAAAAGTAGAAAACACCTTCAAAATTTTAAAATTTTTTAATGCTTTATAAAAAAATTATTATAAGTTATCAAGGGAAAAAACTAAATTGCAATATGTGCAGTGGTTTTTCTTTGGTCACAAAATATTTTTATGGTACACATATGTACCACTATCCCTTAAAGGGTTAAAAAAGGCGAATCAAATATAACGTAGTAGTGACAAATGTGAGCAGACTTGAGGCATAAAAATCAGTTTATGATTCTAAGAAAAACCGCGTTGCAAAACAAATAATAAAATAATTTAAAAATTTTTATGGATTTAAATATCTATTCCTGTTAAAAGGATTTTTCTTTTTAAATCATATTACATGTAAAATTTGGCGGCACACTTTTAGAATTTCGAGGCACAAAAAAGTGCCGCGAAATTGCTGTTGAATCTTTAAAATTTGTTTGCACACTGTATGAATCGCTGGCTGTTCTCTGATATTAGCGAATTTGGTGCAATATTCATCATGATCCTTTGGGTCGGTTTATGTTCGTGAGAAAAAAACAAATTAATTTTAAATCAAATTCTTTTTAATAAAAAAACTTGTCATTTGTAGTTTGAGTAAGATTGATTTTTGATTTTTTGGCTGTTTGTCTTTTTATGATGTCTGTAGACAACAATATTTATCACAAATCAAATTGTTTTAAAAATAAATAGACTTACCGTTTGCAATCTCAATAAAATTAGGGTTAGATTTCCTAACTTCTCCATCATCTATGAAAAACAATTATATTAACCCAAGACCAAATTGTTAAAAATAAATAAAATTATCCTTTGCATTTGCAACCTCAACTAAATTGATATTTTCAGCCGGGATTTCTAAAAAATTTACCCGAAAGACATCAGTTTGTGACCGTTCTGAGAAAAACCAAAATTAATTTCAATTTAAATTGTTTTTAAACAAAAGTTATCAATTGCATTTTCAGGAGAATTAACTTTAGATTTTCTAGCTTGTAGTGCTTCTGAAGAGTCTGTAACTGTTTTCGAATAAACAAATAAATAAATGAACTTAAATAAAGATTAATAAATAAACTTACCATTCTTAGTTTCAGAAGATGTGGTTTTAATTTTTTTTGTTGGGGATTCTTGTTTTGAGATTGTCAAGAAACAATGATGGTTGTACAGTACAAACAATGTAATATCTCAAATTGTTTGGCATAACAACTATATTTACAGCATATTTTTTCATGTCTTTTTACATTATTAACTCTGCTAAAACATTTTTACACTTTTGACATTGAACCCTGTTTTTTTTCATGAATGTTTTTCTTATGATGTTGAAAATTATTTATCTATACATTGGAAAGACTTTTTGATAGAGATCACATTCATATAACGGTATCTTGCAGGGGATTATCAGCAAAATTGATCCGCACAGTAAAAGCGCTTGACTGTGGAATAACTGAGTTTCCAGAACCTTGTTTTATAGCTGCAAAAAGGCTATTGCACAACAAACGTGATGTGTTTAAAGCTACCCTTCTGTACAAACTTTTGTTTAATTTTTTTGCAATTCGTTCCATCAGAAAATTGGTTGAGAGACTCTTTTATTGTGTTCCTAAAAGCGGGAAATTGGAACGTTTTTAAAGAAAGCTTTATAGAAAGTTTATTCATAAACTTACATTATCAACAGTTCTTATTCAAATAAAATGATTCTATTCTATTTTTTGTATCTTATTTAGAACTAAAGATAATGCAAATTTATAGCGATACTTTTTAATATCTTCGCTTACAAACATCTTTGCTCTTTTATTTGTATTAAAACATACAAATACTTGTATGTTTTGATTTTTAAAACTTTAAATAATGTTGAAAGAAGGACCATTTTTTGGCTTTTACCGACTAAGCCTATGAGTAAAAATACTTTTTTTCTGAGATTTAAAGTTTTATTTAGCTTTTTTGTTAAGAGAAATAAAAATGTTTTATTATCAGATTGTCCGCGAAGGAATGAAACTAAGGGTCTTGAAATAAACAGAAGATGTAGAAAAAGATGTGATCCTGCAATATTCCCAGTTGATTGTAAAAGAAAATTTCTGAAATGTCTGTGCGCTCGCGAATGTGGATTTTCTTGCATTAATCCAAGTAAGATATAAGTAAAACAGTTGATAGATTTTGTCTGATTCATATAAATTCTTTAAAATAACACTGCTTCTTTGTCGAATCCATTCAACATACCGTAATTTTTGAAATAGTATAAAAAAGATCAAGCTTTCAAACAAAATAAATACAAATTTGATAACGCGGCTGCTGTTATCGTTATTTTCTGTTGATACCTCATAACTAGGAAAATAGATAGCGATAAACTAGACAAAATTATTTTTTATTAGATCACGTTCAGATTAAAATAGCTATCTGCATTGAATGCATTGAATGATCGTTATCGGAAAGACTCGTCTTCACTTTTTTGTTTGATTAAATTATTTTTAAAATTCCAATCATTAGTAAATTATTTTCTGGGGTTAGATTAGCTTTTACTTAAATAATCCTATTTTTGCATTTAAATTTAACTTAAAGAATTTTGTATTTTTAAACATTTACTTTACTTTAAATCTTTGCTTTATCTCAAGAAACAAAGTACCAGTTTTCTTTTTGCAATTTCATCGTTATGATTTAAAAAAAAACCTTTTACCGAAGTGTCATGAGTTTGTAAAATAGTCTCTTTACAATGACAAAAAGATGACGTGAACTTTAAATGCGGAGGTTCAAATCGACGGGGTTAAATCGTTGTTATCTCAACCTGGCCGTACAGTGGCCTGAAATAAGATAAAACCTCGGCCCCTGTGCTATTTATGTCTGACCCGGAGTAATTCTCCTTCCAAACGCCGACGATGTCGATGACCGGTATTTAACCCAGAGTTGTAAACGGGCCGACCAGTTTAGATCCGAACCCGACTCGAATTTGGGTTTGGGTCGGGTTCGTTTAATTTTAAATTTAAAGTTCTAAACAGGCCCGAAAAAGCTCAAAAGTCAAGTTTGGTCTAAAACAATTATATGTTAAATTTTTGTTCCTTCAAATAAATTCCACTCTGTAAGGTCCGCGCTGGACTCGAATTAGGCCCAAAATTTTTCTCAAAGTTGTGCCCAAACTCGGCCCAAACCCGACCTCAAAAACCTGGACCGACTTACAACTCTGATTTAACCTCTTAACTAGCAGAGCGAAGTTAGAGGCCTTGAATTTACGAGAACTGTCAAGCAATTAGGCAGACCTTTTTTGCATTCCAGAACAATTGAACCTGTTGAACTTTCTTCATTTAAATTTTTTAATTATTTTTTATCTGATGTATATCTGCTATGGGCTATGTAAATTACAGTTGTATGACTGTAATTTAGATTTGCTTGTTAAGACCGTCACGAAGAGTAAAGTGCTGTTTCTAAAAGCGTAACAGCATAAAGAGAATTGAGTGTTTATCAAGATAGCCATGAAAAATACATTACTTCTCAATTACTCGCGTTACTTCTTAATCACCAGACCATGGTGTCGACAAAAAAATCCCATTACTCGTTTTTTGAAAAGAACATAGGTCTACTGTACATTGACAAAAAAAATAATAATAAAACCGGTAAATAAAAAATAGAGATACAAAGCTCAACGAGAATTTACTTTTAAGTTTAATAGTGAAAATATAAATGTTTTTATATTAAAGTCATTTCACTCATAGATTTCAATTTTTTAAAGAAGTATATCAAGTATGCACGTTAAACTAATTAAACAGAAATTTCTATTTTTCAGATAATAAATGTCCCCAACTACGGAATATAAGTCACATGTCTCGAATAATTGTTCAAAGAAAAGATAACCATGGCAGAGTTATCACTTTGAGTAGTAAAGTCACTCGTTACAAGTTTGATGACGTCGCAGTGTATGAATGCGAAAAGGAATATTACCTTCTTGATCCAAGGATGGCACATTTTTGCACCGGCAGAAAAAAATGGACAAACCCAGAAAAAAGCAAATGTATCAGTACGTAAAACAATCTGAAAAGGTTAATTTTTTTATTAAAAAATTGTTTTTTATTTGAAGGGAGTTGCCGTGACAGAAACAACATATCAGCTGTACAACAAGGAATGGTCTGTCAGCCTGAATGCTTAACCGACAGTGACTGCAAAGCTGGTCGACAATGTCTGTGTGATGGACCTTGTGGACGTTCTTGTGTTAATCCAAGTAAGTAAATGAAGGACCATCTTATCCAATTTAGTTTCAAATTGTCAAAAGTGAACTGTATAGTTTATTTAATTATTGTATAATAAGTACTAATGGAGTTTATTTTCAAAGATTAATAATTTTGAGGAAGTAATTCTTTTTGAATTCTTAAAAAATAAAAAAGCGTATTATCACATATTTTTCTTTTTCAAATTTACCCAATAACATTGTACTTAACCGAAATTGCATAATTTATTATTCACTATAATCAATAGAAAACTATTTATTTAAATAAAATTCACATTTGGAGTATATTTTTTGCCATCCATGATTTTCCTTAATCACTTAAAATTGCTACTTTTTTACGAGCCATGAATTAATGTTATCAGTGATGGCTTTTCAATAAATTATTAGTTGAAAATAAGAAAAATAATTGCTCAGCAATTAATAAATACTGTTCAGATTTATTTATTTTCTTTGTAAAAGTTGATTTCATGAAAAATAAACATTTTAAAATTTTTGAGTTTAGTTGATCATTAAACTTAATCTTTGTTAAACTCTGATCTTACGCTTCAAAACGTAAAAATAATAATTAAAAGGAATTGGCCGCACTGATAGGTGGAGATGAAAAAATTCTAATTTACCTTGTAGGAGATTAAACGTATGTTGCTTCAAGGATAACTTTAAAATTATTTAATGTTGACAAGAGAGAGCTGAGTTATGAACTTTCGTTTTACATATCTCTTCTAAATTGCAATTTATGATAATCAGGTAATATAAGGTAGACAAGAACAGATTATTGACCAAATAAAACTACTAAAGAAGCAAAACGTAATTTACAAAAAGCTTGCATACTGTATTCTTTTTTACCACGTTAAGATTGTGTTTTGAAAATAAAGAGAAAATGTTCATACGTACAACAAAAAACAAATTTAATTTATGTCTCGGATGGTTTTTCTTTCTGGAGCAGAGCTGGATTACTTGCTTTTACTTATAATTTTTTTTTTTAATATTTTTTTGTTGAAATGATGAATTTAATACGAATTATTTTGGTATGTATGTTTATACAAATTATTTTATACATAATCTACAAAATATTTATGATCCTATTTTGAAATATTTATTTCCTATCATAATTGTCATTTCATGATTTTTTTAATATTTAACCTCCTTTCTAATTTTGATGCGCCTTCTCTTTCATTTTCATTAAAAAACACGATTTATATTGATAAACGGTAAACCTTTTAAAAACATTTCTATATGTTTTGTCTTTTTTTGCTTTGAAAGACATTAATTGTGGACCAGCTCCACATTTAAAAAATGCAACTTTCAAATACATCGGAGAAGGACTGCACAGGATTGCTCTCTATCGCTGTGAACCCGGATTTTATTTTGCGAGTGGCAAGAAATTGCTGAAGTGCACTGGTGATGGAAACTGGACCGGGAATCCAATCAACTGCTCACGTATGTGAATACATATCATTGCCAATCTTTACTATTTTCGGAATATTCATTATGAAGTTAACATGTTAAATAACAGTTTTTCGAGCACAAACAGAAAAAAGTAAAGAGTTGGAAGGAATAAAAATTGGAAAAGCCGTGTGAACTATTGAAATCATTCAGAAAAAAACAAAAAATAGTTATTTCCAAAAAAAGCTAGTTTGATTTAATTGCCTATGGATAATTTTTATTTATTAGGTTTACTTACTAATTTCAAGTAAAACAAATTAAACCGATCATTTGAAACGCCATTTCAGGTTCCTCGCTCGGCTTTTTTTTGGAAAATTCGCTTTTTGGTTGAAATGTTGTTTTGTGGATGAAGAAATTGCGTTAAACTTTTAGATTTGACTCATTGTAGAGCACATTCTAAGGAAAAAAATCCCTTTTCATGTATTTTTCTGACTCCTAGACAACGTTGGAGGCGTTACTCTTCGGGCAACCGTCAGGCGACTAACTCGATCTGCTTTTGGAAATGACTAGATATTGCTGTCCGGCTGAATATATGTATAGCTTTGTGTCTTGTTTTTTTTTTTCGTGTTAGAACCGAAATTCAGAATTGCTTGACCGCCAAGTACAGAAAAGCATTTTTTTTACGGACACGCAAAATAAAGCGAGAAAGTTTTAAACCGCGACCAATGGCTTTTCCCGTCGATATGGCGCTTCTACCTACTCGGTTACAGAGACGCGAAGCTTCATTCCAAAATATTAAACTGAACTGTAGGTCGTTCTGTGCTCCCTATCTTTGCTTTTACAAACATTGTAGCGAGGAAGTTTGTGTAGCATCCACAATGAGTAGCCAAAAGTTGAAAATTCTATCTCATTTTTTGAACAAGGTTAGCTTGAGACTAAAACGTTGTTTTTTTAATAGTGCAAGCTGTTCAGGCACAAAAAGAGGTAGAATTGAATACAATTTTTTTATCGTAAGTCGTCCATTTCTACAGAATTATAACTTTATAAGTTTAAATGAACAAGCCGGTTTTTTCTTGTTTCTAATTTTTTCGCTCCAATTTTGTAAAAAAATATTATAACCTAAGTATCAGCAGAAAACTGGGGTTCAGGTCAATATATAAAATGAGTAGTTTTTTATCAAGACTGGGAAGAAATGTTACAAACATATGTTTTTCAGTGGTACAGCAAAAAATATTTTGTTACATCAACAAGCCAATAATAATCCATCAAAAAAGACATTTTAATCAGTATTTCTCAGTCACTGATGGTACGAGTATATTTATAGATTTTTTGGACAAATTAAAAAAATATCATAATAGACTTTCCTTTGAACCAAAGAGAAGTGACAATTAAAAATATATTTAAGCTTCAAGCTTCAAAACATTTTTAAAAATTATTTGTCGAGTTAATGAGTAACCGTGACAATATAAGATTTATTTTTCGACAGATCCGAAAATTGCAGATTCTTCAAAATCTAACACCAGCACACTGTTGAACAGCACACAAGAAATCGAAACTTTTAATATCGGTGGTATTCATAGAAACTGTAGTCCAGGACTGGAAATCTATTTCGTGATTGATACTTCTGGAAGTATATTTTGTTTGAAAAAAACTGTTGATTTTGCAATTAAGCTCATAAACAGAGTAAATATTGTTTTCATTATTTTTTCATTAATTAATAATTGACAGTGAAAACTGGCAAAAACTAAATAATAAATCATCAACTTAACACAACAGCGGGATTTATTAAAAAAATCTATTATTATCAAAAGTTAGAGGATCACTACTTTACTCTAAATTTTTCTAATTTTATTGTTACTTTTAAATGTACAAATAGCCTTCAAAAGCAAATAAACGTATCGAAACTAATTTTTAATGCCTAAATTTTTTCGCTAATTTCTTTATTGCCCTTACATTTTTTGCATAAAATGCCATCTTACTACAAATTTTTATCACATATCTGCAAAATTCAAAATAATTTTTTACTTAAACCGTTTAATTCAGGGTTTCTAAACTTGTTGAAAGACGTGGACCCTAGGCTAATTACATAAAACTCCATGGAATCTAAGTGTAAATATTTTACAAACGTCCAGTAAAGACCAAAACATCAATCAAAATTTTCGTAAATTTTTCCTTTCAACAGTGAGATAAAAGCCTTTTTTGTCTTTGCTGGACTTTATGGACAAAATGCTAAGTAAATGGGTAACTATCTTTTATATAAAAAAATTGTGGACTCCCTGGATGGTCGCTATGGACACTTAACGGTTTAGTTGATTGTAGTTTAAAAATTTTGTGTCACAATACTCGGCAATCCAAAAGGACCAGTTGAACTAGGTAACCCACCTGCACTGAAATAAAGCTGTGTTTTTTTTTATTTATACCGGCTCTAGAATTAATTTGCCGCGTGGCTGAAGTTCTTAAAACAATTAGTTCTGGCTAAATACGAATGATTCGCTAAAAAACTTTTTTTAACTGATAGAAAGAAACCACAGTTTTTGACTATAAAGAATATGTTCTCGAAAAATCAAAAGAACTTGAACATTTCTAGTAAAACTTGACTCTGAAGCTTCAACAGACTTCAAAGTAATTCACAGAGTCAACAACTGCGAATAATACTCAACAACTTCCTACTGACTAGCTATAAGAATGAATTAGCATCCAGATGGCTAGTATTAAACTTTATGGTTCGTCTGGCAGACAGGCTAAAACAATTCTATCTCACTATAGAACAAACTTCCAAGGCTTCAGCACTGACCTTGACAACTTAAACCTTAAACAATGCTACAAAAGCTACAACAACACAAATGATTCCTATGAAGTACTTCTCAACTCGACTAATTTAACTAAAATGAATACATAGATTATTGATATATATATTAATGAACTAATTTGACTGAAATGAATACAAAAATTGATATAACTGCGGTATATACGAGCGTATATATCACATTGACTGCCACGTCAGTTAAATTTGCTTGACACTGATGTTACTGTTGTGGCCACGTCAGTCATTTATGCCTGACGCAAGACATTTCATTCTTAACCATGTCAGTTGCTACTGCTTGACGCTACGTGCGATTTCAATGGATATCTAAAAGCGTGGCCTCTTGCGGACGTTCTGATATGCTTGGTTCTAAAAAATATGCAAAAATAAAACTTTTGTGCACTTTTTTTTAAAGAAGTTTTATTTTGTTGTTTAGACAAATATTTTCGTTTTTTTTTTTGATTGCATGTAAATACATAAAACGAAAAGATATTTACATATTCAATTGTTCAAAGTATGTTGAGTATAGCACAAAGCAAAAAAAGCCGTTTTTAATGCAAAGCATTAAAGCAAGAAAGACACAGATGTGGTTGACCAATGCATTGGTCACAGTAAGTGTTTGTTTGTTTGGCAGTTTTTCGAGCCATTTCGCGACCACTTTCTTCTTTGACTCTTTTGTAGCAAGAATTGCAGTATCGTCGCATTGGTTTTCCAGTAGAGTTGACTCGTTTCACGAGGTG
Organism: Diplosoma virens; assembly: GCA_963680785.1. Classification (NCBI taxonomy): domain Eukaryota; kingdom Metazoa; phylum Chordata; class Ascidiacea; order Aplousobranchia; family Didemnidae; genus Diplosoma; species Diplosoma virens. The sequence continues at coordinate 33,178,311 of OY796886.1, read as the reverse complement.
GTGTACTGCATCCAATCTCATAGAAGATCTTTGCTGCTCTCTATTGTTGTTACTTAGCTTTAACATAGCGCCAGCCAATTCTTCTTTGAAATTGCGAATTTTATGTTTTTTTTGTGATGCTTTTTATCATATTATCAAATCTGTATTATCATAACATGAACATAAGCCATATCATTTGGAAAATACGAAAAGCAACTTTGTTGATACTAAACTGTCATAAACTAATAAATCCTAGGTCACTTCATAATGTCTATGGCCGCATAAATTTAATTATTCAAAATCAGCTACTATGACGTAACTATGGTCAACTGATCATATTCACCAAACATGCCTGCTTTTTACCAAACTAAAATGAAAACAAAAAGCTTTGCTTCATATTGCTGATACTTTAGTTGCTAAATCGATAAACCGTATGAGTGATTGTACGTATCTGGCTGTATAGTAACAATCACGCTGTGCCATATCAGTCACAAATGACTGACGAAAAATTACGCGGGTGGCCACGTCAGTTATATTTGACTGACAAAGAAAAAACAAAATAATACCACAAAAACGCTTCAAATAAACCCCAAGTACCTCAAAACATGATTTCAAGCTAATACTGAACTCAACTACCAATTTTAAAACTTTGGCCCCTGGGGTAAATTTTTCAAAATATGCGTGGCAGTCAATGTGATATATATATATATGAAAACACTAAAACGGAATAAAAATTTAAAATTTAAAATCCACAACAGTCTGTTTCGCCAAAGACGGCTCATCATATGGAATCTCTATAGATTCTATAGAATTCTATTTGAATAAAATTCCACCTGATGAGCCGTCTTTGGCGAAACAGACCAGATAATCGTCTGATGAACCGTTTTTTTGGCAAAACGGATTGTTGAAATTTTAAATTTTTAAAGTTTTTATGTTTAGGGTTACTCGAATAAATATAAATTTTGCTCTGATTCTGATCATCAAGCACTGTATTAGCTGATTTGAAAGCACTTGACTTGGTATATGTATTTATGTATACATATAATCATAAATTCTAGGTTAAGTAAACATCATCTAAACGTATGGAATAGGTGGACTTCATGATTTCACATTATATTCACAAATAAATAATATGTATGTTAGAAAACTGCTCAATCATTATTACACTGAATTTATAATACAGTGTTTTTCGATCTACTATAGTCCTCTACCGATCAATTTTAATCATGTGTTGATCAATTTTAGTCACTACCGATCAAATTTAGTTCTGTGTCGACCAATTTATGTCATGTATCGATCAAATTTAATCTTGTGTCGATCAATTTTAATTGTGTATCGACCAAAAATAGTTATCTCGACAAACTTTATTTTTATTGGTAAATAAACAATTTTGAGATATAATTTTTACTATAAGTTTTTTTGTTAATTAAATTCTATATTATCAAATACATAGATATATAATATAGGGTCTCTGTATTAGGTCACCACAATATTAGGTCTCCATAATTAGGTCTCCACGATGTATATAGTCTCCATAATTAAATTTCTATAATATAATTTTCATAATATTAGGTCTCCAAAATTAGGCCTCCATAATGTAATTTCTATTATAGACAGAATATTAGATCTCCATAATATGGTCTCCATAATATAGTCCTTATAATATTGGGTCTCCATATAGGATCTCCGATAGGTCTATATACCTATCTATATATACACATTATGGAGACTATATTATAGAAACCTAATTATAGAGACTATAGATTACGTATGGAGACCTAATACAGAGACCTCATGGTACAAAGATAATGTATATATATATGAAAGTTTTTGCAAAACGATATTGATTGCAAAAAAAAACAAATTTGATTGCAAAAAAAAACGAATTTGATTGCAAAAACAGCGAATCTGATTGCAAAAAGAACGAATTTGATTGAAAAAACAACGAATTTGATCGAAAAACCCTATTTAAAGGTATTCTAAAAATCTAAATTAAGATTTGAAATGCAAAACCTAATTTTTTTTTAAATGAAGCACATACGTAACATAACTAGACCATCTTTAAATATTAAAATAAATTCTTTTGAGGTATTCTAGAAAATTATGATATTCTTACAGTATTTGTTTTTGAAAATGCAATAGCTGTAGGACTTTAATTAACAAAAAAACTTATAGTAAAAATTATATCTCAAAATTGTTTATTTACCAATAAAAATAAAGTTTGTCGACATAACTATTTTTGGTCGATACACGATTAAAATTGATCGACACAAGATTAAATTTGATCGATACATGACTAAAATTGGTCGACACAGAACTAAATTTGATCGGTAGTGACTAAAATTGATCAACACATGATTAAAATTGATCGGTAGAGGACTATAGTAGATCGAAAAACACTGTAAGTGAACAAAAACTGTTTAAAAATATAGAGTAGTGTCCACAAAAATATGTCCGCATAATATTTCTCTTTTATGTTTTGAATTAAGACAGCATTTAAATTTCTTTGTTGTGCTGTCAGAAGCCTACAAAAAATAAAGGCCTTATATAAAAGAAACACTTCTATAGTTTTCAGACCATGATTGTCAGAACGTCAAAAAAAGTCAATATTGTAGTAATGATTTTATATTAATTTTAACGTTCCGCGTATAATACGAGTACTTTACTCATTGTCAAAAAATAACAAACTGCATTTTTGGAAAAATTTAACGCGAAAAGCATAAACTACGAAAAGCATATTATTACGTAGCATGTAATTGCTTAACATCTACTAAATCAGTGCTTTTCAACTGGTGTTCCGCAAAGGTCTTTCAGGTGGGTCCATCCCTAGTTTTACTAAATATTTCATTAATATTTCTTAGATAGGTCTAAGCCTAAGATATACAAAACCGTTTTATTTGGTTTTTTATCTTTACAAATTTTGCGGGGACAGACGCGGGCATTCAAGAATTTAAGTCGACATGTTTTTTTTAATAATGTTTTCTAAAAGACGGCAGGTGTCACCGAAAATTGGTGAAGACTAAAAATATAAAGATCTTTTTCCGTTGACGGAGCAGGGTTTGAAGACTTTTTTTGTTCTGCGTATTGTATACAGTAATATTACGCCGCAACGATTGGGATCCAAGCTTTTTTGGCCTCAATAGCACAAAAAGTTGAGAAACACTATCATAAACTAATTAATATTAAATTAATATAAAACGGAACTTTTATCGCTATTATGACTTGGTTGAAATTTTTAAATAGAATAATTTATATTGATATTAAACTTAAAACGGCTTAATAGCGCCAATAATTGAGACTGTTCCGTGTAGGGCCTCGTAAATGACGTGTTGATCAGTAAAAGTTTAAATAGTCAAGGCTAAAATGTGCGCTTATGTTGACCAGCCGGATCTCCAGTGAAAACAGTGACAAAAATGCCAGCTCACTATGACCAATGCGTACTGTCGGGACCTGTAGTGTTGATAGACACTGGTTGCTATGACGCTAATCAACTCTTTTTAATTAATAATTTTATACTTTAGCGTTAAAGTTTTTAATAAATGCATTTTGTTATTTTTTTGTCAATGAGTAAATTATTATATTTTCATAATGCTGTTTCAAATTTTAATTGCGAGTTTTCAACTAAACACTCTATTGATTCCCAGATCGCAATTCATGGTTGGAATGACGTTAGTCCAATAGCGTTGATTGTCGGACCTACGTCGCAAACCAACGTCGTTTCTCCGGCGCCATGCTCCTCGGTCCGACGTCGGGTAAACTTCGGTCGGCCAACTGACGCCTAACCGACGACGGATCAGCCTCTGACCGTCGAACGTCGGGTACCTTGGTCGGCCGACTAATGCCCATCCAACGCTGATTTAATGTCAGGAAAACTACTTAAACCATCGACTAGATTCGGACGAACTGGAATTGATAAAACAGTTATTTCTAGCACCACTAGGGTTAGCGATATATCACGAAATCTAAAGTAAATCTTAGACTGCTAAGACGACTAGCATGCTAAAGCAACCTAATACGCGCAATTAGCCACTTGCTTTAATAAACAAGTTTCGTTTTAATGGATTAAATCTTGGATGAAAAATAAAATTTGTTGCAAAAAACACAACTAAACGATAATTATTTGCTTTGTCTCAGCCGTCCACCATCTCTTTCCGAAACATATACGAACCACTGTGTATTGACATTGTCGATTTCGTCGTCTATTGCATGAGCTGTCAGATGATTTTTCCAGACAGCCACTGCAAACTAAAAAGTTTATGTGAAAACAAATATTTCTAACGGTTTTTTTTTAACTTAATAAGGAAACAATTTATCATTTACTTTTAACAGAGGATTTTTATGAATGACAAGAACTTTTTCAAAATTATATTATTTATAAACTGCATAAAAGAACTTCTACTGCATTATACTGAAATTGCTACAAACCTTACTAAAAAAGCCAAAAATATAAAAAGAAACAAAATTACTGATATTAGACAAGTTTGCGAAAACAAATTTTGACACTTTGCCTTGCATGTTAAAGGCAATAGAAAGGCCATTGGTCGAAAGGTTAGTAAGAATTCCTCTCGTACACGACGGTATATTTTGTCCGCCAATGCTTCCTACGTGTAGGACCTGAAACAAGACCAATGACCAGCGCAAACGCAATCAAGTATCGAAAGCTCAGAAGTAGCCAGGAGTTAAATTAGAACGTTAAATGGTCCAAGTAAAACTAAGTTAACCATCTGAGATGCGACACATGACGATGATAAAATCACTACACAGTCACTTATCGTCGTCGTTTGATCCCAGTCCAAAAAAATAAAATAGTCAACACTTTTTATTGGCCAAATTTGGTCTAGCTAAAAAGGAGGCATTAATTTAACCGAACCGTTCACGTCTATTCATATAACTGCTGCTAACTTGATGGTTCATGTATTTCTAGTAAAAAAGTTGACAAACACCGTCACATTACTTACGGTTGCTATAAAAGCTTCTTCATCTTTTACTATTTTTTGTGCTTCATCAACAGCTTTCATGAAATTTAAAAGAAACTTAATTAATCGGGATAACTCTGGATAAATCGGAAATGCATTATCACTTTCATGTCTTTCTGAAGCAGTTTATTTTGGTTTGCCAACTGCATAGATATAAACTCCATCTTGGCGTACAGTTTGTGAATGTCTTCATTGGACACTGCAATGAGAAAAAAACAATCAAACAATGAAGTAGAGATATTATGTATTTGAATAAGATACTCTGATGATTCTTTAAAAGAAACGAAATATTTATTTTATAGTTTTTTATTTAATCTCCATATTTATTCTCCTAACTCCCATGAAAGCCACCGTGGCGCTAATACATAGTGACGGAGTCGCAAACTGCCTCGTCCTTCCTCCAACTCCTCACAAACGCGCTTCACGACAGCACCAGATTTATGATTTTATTTTACAAAACAAAACAATAATGGCGGCGCTAGTCCGAAACGGTTTTCTAAAATGAACACAAATTAGTTTCAATACGTAGACACATTGTCTTCAAACTTACCAACGATGTTGGGCAGATGAGCGAAGAGAATCGACAATATGAACCAAACTGCTACCAAATGTAGCTAATGTCCAAGGGGACTAATAATTATTAACAATTGAAGTCAAATATAAAGTACACAATAATGATTGGATCTCTCATCGATCACAAAGCTTCACTCCAAAATGAAGTGGCAAGCAACACTTGCCCAACACAACGTGGCATTACTTGATGCCGACAGCCGTCGCGCGAGAACGCACTTATAGGCGGCGCTGATTATTTAGCGCTAATACAGAAGTCGCGCCGGCTCGAATCTCGCTAGCGGTGACCTACGTGACATACATTACGCGAACGATGTAACACATAGGGCAAGCAATTACCCCAACCTGTTTCTGAGATAAGTTGTAGGGGTGTGCTTTGATAAAAGTAAAATAAAATTCATGCATGCTCTAATTTTTTATTGAATACTCTTTACAGAACGTCTATTTATTTTTCCAATTCCATATGATATATCAACTTAAATATGATTAATTAATTGAAAACTTTTCTGCAAAAAATTTAGTAAAATTCTACAACCTTGATAAGTAAACGATATTAGTCTTTGTCATATCATTGAATAAAAACTCTCCCAATGCAGTCAAACCCCATGCGCTCTGCATCCACGTTTGTGTTCCTACTGAGACTTTTTCGGTGAAAGCATTGCTGATCGAGTTATACTGCCTTGTAAAGAATCGAGGGATGAACCAATTAATTCATCTCCCGAAGGAATTTCATCGTTGTATTTGCACGAAAAAACATGGAAAAAGCAACTAAAATACTTTTGATAAACAATTATTTTTTAAAAAGTTCAAACACGAACCATTTGAATTACGGGAATAATCGGGTGATCCGACTGCGGAAATTCCAGAAGCAATATTCGGAGAAGAAAATAAAGGTGGAAGCTCGCATAGGTTAACCAATTTTTAAAACTAAAAGATTAGTGAGGAAACATACTTTCAATTTTAAATTTTTAACAAAACATGCACACATAGTAATGAATGCGAAAATTAAGAAATTATTAAACTTTTGTTTGTTATGGGTTTACCTAGTCAAGTTTCTGCCCAGTAAAGAGCAAAGCCAAAAATTGACACGCTTAATTTGACTGCAAATTTCTATAGCTTTAATGACTGAGATACTTAAAAAAGATTTGATTGAAGTTGGCGTAGTTGCAAGAAGTAATATAAGTATGACTACTCTCAGATGCTTTAATTGTGGAGGACCGCACTACCAAAAAGACTGTACTAAGGCGAAAGCGATACTTTGTTATGCGTGCGGCAAGCATGGGCATATTGCACGACTTTGTACGGCACGAAATTGTAGCTCTGCGGCAAACAAAAATTGTGTGCGCCAGCAATGGCCCCAATTATAGCGAAGGCGCAATTATCCCAAGAATAAATGTTAAAATCAATGAACAGTCAACTTGTGCTTTAATTGAAAGCGGATGTACGCAAACGTTAGTGGGACCTACAATACGAACAACTCAAACCAGTGAGCATAAACGAATCATCACTGCTGATGGGAGAGTAATAGATTTTCAGGGAGAAACTTATGTTGCTTTGTCAAGGGCAGGGAAAACAATTGAAGTACCATATTTTGCAATCCAGAAAATGTTGCCTGGTATTGACGTTGTAATCGGAACTGACGTGTCAAAGCACTTCGAATTCTGTCTACAATATGAAAAAATTTCCATTGCGGCCGCCATAGTCTCAAATGAAATGTCCTTTAACAACCTAACAATTACCAAAAACTATTTTAAAGTAAATTTTGAAGGAAAGAAATAGGTTGTAAGGTAGAACTGGATAAAAGAACCAGTGCTACGCAATTGTATAGATTTTTACAAGATGGATAAAGTTGTTTATTCAAGATTTAATTCAGAAGTAAACAGATGAATCGACAACGGTTGGTTAGTAAAAACTAGGTGCAACGAAGATGTGATACCTTTAATGGCTGTTGTTCAACAAAAGAAAAACAAGGCGCGACCAGTGCTACATTTTCAGGAATTAAACAAATTTATTGATTGCAACGGAGCAGATACTTATGCCTGTCACGAGAAACTGAGGTCTTGGAGGTAGAAATCGACCAATTGTGCGTTGTTACAGGAAGTTCCTCGCGGTCTAAAACTCCGTGTGGCTGTCTCCGGAAATTTACGCGTCCTTGTTTTGATTCAATTTAAATTTGTATTAACAAGATATAAAAACGATGCAAAATAAGACGGACGAAACTAAGATGGAAGAACGAAATGAGATGGACGAAATAAAATGGACGAAAATAAGATGGGCGAACGAAATTAAGATGAAGGGACGTGATGGACGAAATAAGATGGTCGGACGTTCGGACGGACGCTTTTCAACTGTAGACTGACACGGAGTAGACCGACAAAAAGTAATAATATCGAACAATATCTCTAACAGTATTATAAACAACCCAAAAGCCTCAACAGCACTCCCAACGGCGTCGATCAGTATTCCGAACAGTGACTCTACCACCGCTACTCAAAGGCTGAAACAGCTAACTGAGCGTCTTCTCACAATTTTACACCCAACTTATGGAAAAAGAAGTCAGCTCGGGATAACAAAAAATCAGCAAGCGAGCGCCGTAAAATAATGGAAAAGGTCAGCTCAAGGCAACAACAAATCAGCAAGCGAGCGCCGTCAAATCAAAAGTCAGAAACAAACCCGGGTTCGAAACTCAAAGAATACTTGCCGTAACATGCGTTATTAGACCTACGTGATGCCTACATACAGATAAGTGTTGCTATGAATGCAGTAAGTATCAAATTGTTAAATTTGAGGGCAATTTTTATAAACTGAGCAGGTTTGGGTTTGGTTTAAACTGCGACCCTGAAATTATGAAAGCCGTCATTTTTAAAGACGGAACTCCTGTAAATTTGACTAAGTTGAATGCGGGTATCAAACGAGTCAATTTAGAAATAAAATGGGGAGCCGAAAATATTACAATTTTTATAGACTCTGCTGCCGCTTACTCATGGCTGTCATCATTGTTGAAAAAAGATAAGCGCATTAGAGTATCTGGACTATCCGAAATGTTAGTGAAAGGACGACTTTCGAACTTTCGAAACACTAGATAATTTGTTATTACACTGCATACCAAATACAAAGTCGAGTGGAGCGTATCCCTTGTTCCCACGACGAATAATAAGGCTGATGCACTTACGCGAGTTCCAAAACATTGGTTGACCAAACATCTTCAAGTTTGATTTGTGCAGTTGCCCTCAATGAAAAGTTTCCAAACAATTGTTGTCTTGCAGAACAATCCCATGTTTTGCATCATTTTGGTGTTGATAGGACACTGCATTTTGCAAAAAAAAATTAGACCCTAACTATATTAAGTAAAAGTGATGCGAAATTTGCTAAAAACTATCGTAAGTACTAATCAAATGACATAAGCGCATTAGAATCAATATAGGAGAGTTGAGTGTGGGGAAGATTGGAAACCTCTGGCGCTTGACGTCACATTCTATAATTGTCAAAAGTAATTGACAATAGTCGATTGCGGCCCAAGTCCATTTGCTATTTGGAAAGTCATGTAAAACGAATCAGAAAGTCAAGTCGTGTCTATGTTGAGACATGTATTTTCTCAGTTTGTTCCACTAATTGAAATCTTGTGTGATAACGCTAAATTGTTCAGATCCAATTTGATGCAGAAGTTTTATAAGCTTTGGAAAATAAGTTTGACTTTTGGATGCACCTACAAACCTTCTGGGAACGAGATAGTGGAGCGCACAGGACAATTAAACAAATATCTGCTTGTTGCGAAAAAGGCATCGATTACCGCATTTTTTGGTACAATATCACCCACATGGCAGTAAGGGCATAATTCCGCCAATTAAACTTATCTCTTGCAAATGGCGAAATCCCTTTTTGGAAGTAGAAGTTAATTCTAAAAATGACAAAGGTCAGGAAAGCGATAACCATGCTGTTGTGATATTGTGCAATCGATGACGTAGTGTTTTCTTAAACGCTCTAATCGTAATCAGCGCCTTCTGCTCGAACAATTATTGGACACGCGCATCTCCAAGCATAATTGTTAACAGTTAAATATGCGCCTTTACTTCGGTTCTTCAGTCAGTTCGAGTTATCAAGCTACTACAGCAAACGAACTAAAAGCATTATATTTTCAATACGGTTGTTGTTTGGCTAAGTACTTTTGTGAATATTTACTATTTTTTTTTTAATAAACCTGTGTATTCGTGCAAAGATACAACAGGCAAAAGTGGCGACGAGGATGGGATGAACTCAACTGCGTCAAGAAAAAAAAAAAGAAAATTTGTTGATTTTGCATTACAGCTTGAATTGTCGACAATGAGTGAAATTTCTGAACTGATTTTGTTGTTAAACAAGCAACACCAAGAGCAAATGGCAGTTTTACGCGACGAGCAGAACAAGCAACACCAAGAGCAAATGACAATGCTTCAAGAGCAGATAAAAATTTTACAAAGCAGCTTGAACAACCCGCGAGAAAATGTTCCAACACCGATGGCAAGTTTTCAACCATTCGATTCCACATCTGAGTTATGGACTGATTATTTGGCAAGGTTCCGAACATTCGTCACTGCTAACTCTGTTCCCGACAACAAGCAAGCACAAATTTTTCTTACCAACCAATCTAACTCCGTTTACAAAATGCTTAGCAACTTAGCGGCTCAGCAACAACCTGTCAAAAGCATACATGAGCTAACGATGAATGATATTCAGACGTTTATGGCAGAGCAGTTCGACCCAAAACGATTTGTTGTCAGAGAACGTTTCAAGTTCTGGTCTGACATGAAACGCAAACCTGGCGAAACTATTCCTGAACTGGCAAGCAGAATACGACAAGATGCAGCTACGTGTGATTTTCAATCCATTAAAGATCCTTTAGATGAAGCCTTGCGAACTAAATTCATCTGTTCAGTAGACAACGAAGCAGTTTTGAAGACACTCTTCAAGCTCAAGGACGATGAACTGAAGTTTAGCAACGCCATCAGAGTGGCTCAAGAAGTGGAAGAAGCAGCCAAGGTAGCAAAGGAAACCGTACACGGTCAACCTTCTACGTCGGTGCAGAAAGTTTATCACGCAAAGTCCAAAACTTCCAAAACGCAAGAAAAGAAAACCGCCTGCTTCAGGTGTGGAAATTCTGGACATTTTAGCAAAGCTTGTCCCCACATTAAAGCTATTTGCAGCTTCTGCAAGAAAACAGGTCATCTGCAATCTGTATGCATGTCTCGACTAAGAGATAATAAGCTTGTGAAACAACAGATGAAATTGGTGCACAAAATCCAATGTTCTGTTTCACCCATCTATCAAACTATTAGACTTAATGATCACAGAATTAAGTTTGAAATTGATAGCGGAGCCAGTGACACATTTTGCTGTGAAGCGACGTGGCAAACGCTGGGTAAACCCACTCTACAACCTGTAACAGTTCGATATCAAGTTGCTGAAGGTAGCCCGCTACCCGTCGTGGGACAATTCCAATCAACTGCAAGTATTGATGGAAAATCACCTCACGTGACCTTTCCTGTAATTGTCACTAAGGTGCCCAATCTAAATTTACTAGGTCGTCTGGCGATGATGAAGTTGAAACTCACCAACTTAACTGATCACTTCAGAGAAAACCTAAGTTGTGCTGAATCTACTGCAACGATAGAGCACGTCACTACAACTGGTCCAGAAAACTCCTTAGATGCGGCATGTATTCAATTATGTGGAGAGTTTCCTACTTTATTTGAATCTACATTGGGTTGTCTAAAAGATTTTTCACTGGACATACGGTTTAAACCTGAAGCTAAACCCGTGGTTCCTATTCGAAAGTCTCCTTTGCCAGGTCAAGCAAAAGCAAGCATCCGAGTTTGTGGAGATTATTCGGTGACTGTAAACTCGCAACTGGAAGACCATCGTCAACCAATCCCTCTCCCAGAAGATCTTATGCGCAAGCTAGGACGTGGTTACTGCTTTAGTAAGATTGATCTAGCTAATGCATATAATCAAATCTGTCTTTCTCCTGACAGCCAGAAGAAGCTGGCTCTCAGCACTCACAAAGGAGTTTTACTTCAGAAAAGACTTCCTTTCGGAATTAAATCCGCACCAGGGTATTTCCAAGAAATCATGGAACAGTTAACGCAAAATTTGCGAGGAGTTGCCGTGTATTTCGATGATATTTTGGTAAGTGGTGACAACGCAAAAGATCATTTGATGAACCTGCGAGCTTTGTTCAAAAGACTAGAAGAAAAAGGTCTTCGCTGCAACCGTGAAAAATGTGTTTTCGCCCAAGTATCAATTGATTACCTGGGTCACACTTTATCAAGTCGAGGAATTGCAAAAGGGTCCAAAGTTGATGCCATACTAGAAATGCCTACACCCAAGAACATTTCTACGTTAAAATCTTTTTTAGCATCTGTGCAGTTTTATTCTAAATTCTTACCTCCATATTTTTCGGAAATCACCGAGCCGTTGTACAAGCTTACACGCAAAGGACAACAGTGGAAGTGGGGTGAAGAAGAAGCAACATCTTTCAAAAAGATCAAACGGTTACTATGCACAGAGACTGTACTTGCGCACTATGACCCATCTCTTCCGTTGGGTTTATCTTGTGACGCCTCAGAATGCGGAATTGGAGCGGTATTATTTCATCGCTTTGCAGACGGAAGCGAGCGTCCGATTCTCAATATTCAAAATATCCTTGCATTCATCCAACAACCTCAACGTCTTCGAAAAGTACCACTGCTATACTTGAACAAGAATTTGCTCATTTCGGATATCCCCACACGTTGGTGACCGATAATGCCACAACATTCATGTCTCAAGAGTTCCAAGCTTGGTGCAAACAACGAGGCATTGTACATCTCACCGGAGCACCTTATCATCCAGCAACAAACGGTGCTGCCGAGCGTTTGATACAATCGTTCAAACAGGCATTGAGAAAATCCTCGTTACCTCCAAAGGAAGCTTTGCAAGAATTTCTAATGCAATATAGAAGAATTCCTTTTGCATCGGGACTGTCACCAAGCGAATTGTTGAATGGAAGAAGAATTCGCACCAAAATTGACACTTTGGTTCCATCCATTCCGCATCTCCTGCAGGGAAGACAGTCAAGACAAGCGAGCAAGCATTCAAATACTGAAGACTCGGAAGTGGTTTCGAAAGTCGAACATCATTATACATTAGGGGACCCTTGTTACGCACTGTACTTCGGCCCTAGAAGAGATCGTGACCCACGATGGGTGCCTGCGATAGTTACGAAAGTCCATGGTACACGAAGCGTCAATGTACGAGTCATTCCTCGAGGACCAACTTGGAGAAGACATCTTGATCAACTTCGACCTCGATACGGTTCGGATCAAGATGATGATCCCTGTGAAATCCCAACGAGCGTTTTGTCTACAGAAACACTTCCAGCCGGGACTGACCACGCATCTAGTTCTTCTTCGATGAACCAACGCAACAATCCGAGACTACCAACCGGAGACGAGTACGGGCGACACAATCTACGACGATCAGCGAGAGCAAAGAGACCTCCAAAAAAATATTGTTGCTAATATGTATATATATTTTTTTGTCGTAGTTTATTTGGGGAGGTGTTGTGATATTGTGCAATCGATGACGTAGTGTTTTCTTAAACGCTCTAATCGTAATCAGCGCCTTCTGCTCGAACAATTATTGGACACGCGCATCTCCAAGCATAATTGTTAACAGTTAAATATGCGCCTTTACTTCGGTTCTTCAGTCAGTTCGAGTTATCAAGCTACTACAGCAAACGAACTAAAAGCATTATATTTTCAATACGGTTGTTGTTTGGCTAAGTACTTTTGTGAATATTTACTATTTTTTTTTTAATAAACCTGTGTATTCGTGCAAAGATACAACACATGCGTACTCCATCGGTCGTTTGTTCGTTGTTTTAGTTTGAAGGGTATCCACTCCAGGTCAGACACAAACAGGACTGGGGCCGAGAGTTTATCCTTTCACTACCCCAGATTGCTGAACTTCCTGAATCAGATGCTGGCAGTGGTGTTATTAGGCCAGCATCGAGTTTTGTCATCCGAAACCGTCAGACCTCGTGCTCCATGTGGTGCCTGATGTATAGGGCATGCTGTTAGAACATGGTCTGTGGTTTGCTCAGAGGCGCCACACTTGCAATTCGGTGAAGGAGCGAGACCTTTTTTGTGCATGGACGAATGGAATCGCCCAACACTAGTCTGCGGCGGTTGAGCTTAACCCGAGCTGCTCGGGGTAAGCCCATCCCAACAGGCCTGGCACCAGTCCCGGGCACAAAAACACGGAGCCTGGAAGCATTTTTACAATACTCCGCGTTCCATTTGTGATTTGTCCATTCAGAAGCGCGGATGCCAAGTCTGGCAAGGTTGTCCAAGAGATTCCGCGCAGCTGGCACAAACGAGCGTCTGGATCTTAGTCTCACTTGGCAAGTATCTGAGGACCCACTTAAAAGACCATACAAGATATGATCGGGGTCCAGAGATCCACGGTAATCCAAAGAGAGTGTCGCTCTCATTCGGCGAAGCTCAGCTGGGTGGATGCCTGAGAGTACAGGTAGATGGTCCGTTGGAGTGGGACGCAGGCATCTAATAACTATCGCAAGGCGTCATTTAAGACACTGTCAATGAGACAAGTGTAAGCACTGCGACACCAGACTGGCGCACAGTCCTCAGCTCTGAGTAGACTAGAGATAAGGTGGCTATGCGTAGTGTTTTAGTACTAGCACCCCATCCCGAGCCCACGAGTCGCCTCAGCAGTGTGACGCGCGAGGATAGTTTTTTGTGCAATGCTAAGTGATGACGAAGCGTGAGCGATCCGTCCAGTTTTACCCCAAGATAAGTAGGGCTTGGACAGAACGGTAAAAGTCTATCGTTGTTGTAGACCTTTAGCTCACGTTTAGCCTCTCGGTTATTTAAGTGAAAGGCTGCCGTCACCGTTTTAGTGTGACTGAACTTCAACCTCCAAGTCTGGAGATACGCTGACAGTGTAGACATGTCTTGGCTTAAAGTCCCCTCCAAGTCCTTCCAGTTTACAGAAGAGTGCAACAATGCTAAATCATCAGCATAAGCAAACTTTCTGGAAATTGTGGAAGGAAGATCGTACGTATAAATGTTAAATAGAAGGGGAGCCAAGACCGATCCCTGAGGAACGCCGTTTTTAAGACGGCGTAGCCTGCTTTGCTTGCTGTCACCGGTGGTAAGGGTGAAACTTCGATTTCGGACAAGCTCCGTAATCATTTTGACCATGTGCCTATCCGAAAGAAGTCTCAGCAGCTTGCAGGTAAGGCCACGGTGTCAGACAGTGTCATAAGCAGCTGTCAGATCGAAAAATTCGGCACCGGCCTTCTTTTTAGCCTCAAAAGAATCCTCAATGTTCTGGGTTAGCACAACAACTTGATATACGGTTGACTTCCCGCGTCGGAACCCAGCCTGCTCTTTAGGGAGCAGTGGATCAATTAATGGTTCAACGCGGGCGTAGATAAGCCTCTCGAGGATCTTGTAGGGGACACAGAGCAGAGATATCCGTCGATAACTCTTTGGGTTCCCCTCGGGCTTTGCTGGTTTGGGGATCGCGATCACAAGCGCTCTTCTCCAGATCTTGGGAATTTTGAGTCGGCGCAAACAGGAAGAAAGGAAGTCACGTAACCAGGACTTCAAAGCAGCTCCGGCATGGAGTATAAGCTCTGAGAAGATGGAATCAGGTCCCGGAGCTTTACCTGGTTTTAAATGTTGGAGGGCAGCAGCAAATTCTCTTTGTAAAAAATTGTCAGAGATATTTACTGCGTCTGGTATTGTGGCCCTTCAAAGGTCACACACTTCTTGAAAGACAAGTCGAGATGATTTGCAATTAACAGCCTTGTACGTATTTCCCATTTCTAACCAGCTGAGATGCAATAGCATCGGCTGAAACGGGACAGTGACGAGGAGAATGTCTTGACCTACCAGTAAGGTTGTTCAAAATACTCCACGCTTTTCGACTAGAGTGTGAGAAGTCAATGCTCCGAACTGCCTCGGACCATCAATCCCTCGGCTTTCTGTCAAGCTTGACAAGCAGAGCTGCAGCAGTCAAACTTGAGTCGTCTTTTTGAGGAGACTGCAGAAAGGTTTTATAGAATAGACTCCGTCGGTGATAAAGTTAGGGTAAAGCCGCACGGAGCCTGTTGCAATTCCCTCTGAAATCTCGGGGTAGTGACAAGACTTAACTCTAAACATAATGTCGAAGTCGATGGAGTGCTGAGACATGTGTGTGACATGAGAAGAAGATGGGCAAATTAGGGCGAGCGAGATGATGAAAGTTATATTTCTGCAAATTTACCAACAGTCGGGCCAAATTTTGTGTCTTCTAGTTTCGAATCCAACTTTAAAAGGGACGCCGAAAGGCTTCATGTCACCCTGGAGAATGGCACTAATGTAAAAAACGAGTCACTTCCACACCCCTTGCGCGGGTCACGTGCGAGACAATTTCCGGCGCACCTCAAAAACTTTTTTTTAACGATAACTTTGAAGTCACGGGGAAGTGTATTTAAAGGTCAAAAATTTGTTCATAAACGCTTTTTATTTTTACGAAACCATTTTCTTTTGTGACGTAATAACTACTTTTTGAATTGACAAAGTTTGCACCGAATAGTCGCATTGAGCTGAGTAAGCAAGAGTTGTTTAAAGTGCCGGTTTTAGCTGATAATTTGTTGTTAAATTTTGGTAGCTTTGCAGTCGTGTTGTTCTTATTTTCATCTTTTTATATTAATACATTCGTTACAACAATTAAATGGATTGATAAGTGTTTGCAAAAGTTGAGTTTGCTACAAATAATATAAATATCTTTGTTTAATATCTTCGGGTTTTATTATCGTTGCAGTTAAAAGGACGTATTGCTTGTCCTGTTTGGTGTGTCATTATTGTATTGGACCCAAAACCACGGCTAGTAAACAAACTTGAAAGACAGCAATCCAACTTGGACATTGTTGTTAAACAATTAAACAATATTGTTGAAAATCGAGGTAAAACTTATGGCTGTTAGATAAAAAATTAACAAGAGCATATTGCTGCTTTACGAACCGATCATAAAGTAGATCATAGTTGTTTGACACAAAGTATATTCATAACTTGTGTTTGCTATGCACACTTAAATTCTAAGTTGTGCAAAATTCTTTTTAGGTATATATTTACATCCAAGCAAAATGATCTTTTGAATTTGCTTTTGTTATATTTCCATAGTGTTGTTACAATGATTCTTAAGTTTTGTTTTTGGGTTATAATTTGAATTATTTCAAAAGTTGAAATATTTTTCAATTGAAAAAAACACAAAAAATAATTTTTTGTATGTCGACTTCTATTGTTAGTTTAAGTTGTTTCTGTAATTTTTCATTGGTTTCCAATAACTTTACGCATAACTTAACATTGTGTAATTTAAGCAGATATCTAATCCAATTGATTTGCAAGTAGATTATAACCTTAATTTTAAAATTTTCTCTCAAGAATAACTATTTGAAAAAATTTTTTAAACTTGTGTTGCAGATTCCTATCAATACTACGCTTTGTCTAGAACAACTTACATCAGCGAAGCTTTGACAATGCTAGACGATCAACTGAGTATTTCGAATCGAAGACATATGGGTGTCTTAAAAAAGAAGCGATATGTTTTCATATTAACTGACGGTACGCTCAATATGTAGCCTACATTATAAAGAATGCAACTTTAATGAACAAAAATTTTTTAAATTACGATGTTATACACTTTTCAATTTGACTGTTGAAATCTATTACAAAAACTTTCAATATAGTTTTTCGACGTTTGATAATAATCAAACGAATTATCAAATTTTTTTCTGACTTATATGTTATTGTAAAAATGTAATTTAATTGGTTTTTTTGTAACTCAAAAATTTTTCACGTTGTCTGTAATACATAAATAAAGATTTAATCTGTTCTACATATGTAATACGATTTTTTTAGGAAAACATAATGAAGGACCAGATCCATTCATACAAATCAAAAGAATAACATACGGAAAAAATCCACCCATTGTAAGTACTACATTGCTTTTGTTTAATTTTTTACTTGAATATGCTTAGAAAAACAACCGGCAAAAGAGTTGTTTATTTTTACTTTATAAAATAATTCTAATTTTATTAAAAAATTTGAGTGCAACTCTAGGTTAAGATGGTTCGTTAAAATTATTATTTTCATTTAAAAAAATCTTTAAAATGAACTTATCAAAGGATCTCTATGATCGGCAAAATAAATAAATAAAAAAATTAAAACAATGATTTACGTTCTTAAACAAAGACAAAAATTACATATTGCATTGAAAAAGTTTTTTTATTTAAAAATATGAGTCAGAAGCAGTCGGATTTTGAATTGGTTTTTGTTAGAAAAGAGCAGGTAAAATCTTTTTTAGTTAAACGTCACTTACAACTAAACAATGAAATTTCAGGTTTACAGCATCAGTTCATGCATTGAAAGTAACGATGCCCAAGAAAGAAGAAGAGCGTATGAAGAACTGCTTCATCTTGCAAACAATAAAATAGAAAACGTGATTATTTTATCTGACTTTTACGTAGTTGATGAGGCAGTGGACGAAATTACTGATATAAAAATTGGTAAGCAGAAGAGTGTTTAGAACGAATGATTATTGTAACTATTAATACGATTTATGAAGCAAACTAAACTTTTAATCAGTTTATATCTATTTTTATTCAACTAAAAAGCCAAAATTTTTTGAAATTATGATTTATGCTTACGAGGTGCAATAATGAGTTATTGCACATTTTTTCAATTGACTAGAGCTTTTTCTTATCAAATTCAGTTCTTTTAACTAGAACAATATTAGTCAACCAGTGCGCCGTGACACAGTAGTGTGCCGCGAAACTTTTTAAAAAACATCAGTGCACTATTCTGCAACCTTTTTTAGGGAACACTATTTTTACGGACGAAAATCAAAACATTCGAGACAGTATCAAAGTAAAAACCTTTTTTTAGAGAAAACTACTTTTTAGGGACGAAAATTGAGAAAACTGGTCCAATTGTGCCGCGAATTTCAAAAAAGTCCCGAAATGTGCCGCAGGCGGAAAAAAGATGTGAACCTCTCAACTAGAATAATACAAAACATATTTTCAACTATCATATACTAGGTTTGATAAAAATTTAAGTTGCTTGTATCAAAGCGTTAAAATTTTAACACATAAGTAGTTAGAAATGGTCGATTTGAAGTGAATATAGGAGGTCCTGTAGGAGTTCCTGTAGGAGATCCAACGGAAGTTGCACCCCCTGCGGAACAGGGGTGCTCCACCCATCCAAAGTGGAGGTTAAATCCAAGTCGGTGGAGGCTAAGTCCAACTCGACATAGCTTAAGTCGGCAGAGGTTAAATCCAAGAAAGTTAAATTCAGGATAAATGAAAAGAGACTAAATCCGAGGAGGTTAAATGAAAAGAGGTTAAATCCAAGAAGGTTAATTCCAAAGAGGTTAAATCCGGTGGAAGACTGTAATCAATTTATTTGATAAAGACCAAAGTTATTAATTGAATAACTCCTTAGCATCAGCTAGCAGTGGTTAAAGATCTCGATGGAATTAGGTAATCAAGTTTGATTACCTAATTTCATCTAGAAACAGGTTCCATCGACGAATATAAGGAATCGAATATTGTTCAATGAAACCTAAAATCTAACTAATGGATTCTTGGTCAATTAATTTTCGATTAAAGTATATTAGATAATATAGTTGAAAAGCAGTCAAAGAAATGGACCAAGAACATACTAGTATGACAATTAACCTTATACTGAACTTGTTAAGGAATTATTTAACTCTATGTTACAACTACAGTAAAAAACAGCTTTCTAACAGATGCATTTTTCAAAGTCTTATAAGATGTAATTATGTCTAAAGACACTTTGCTGAACAACAATAAACTTTCTAACAAATTGGTAACTAATTTAGAGTCTTGTAAAAAGTTTAAAAACAAAGAGTGACCTTGAAAAACGCGTTAGTAAAAACAATTAGGTTTGCAACAAAGACAAACAAAGTCTTGTAAAAATAAATAGAACCATATATTTTTAAACCGAAATTAGCTTTCTAACCAACAATGTTTCAACAAGTTCATAAGCAATTATCCTGAAAGAGCTATCTCTAAAAAATTATTAAATTTCTAACAAGTAAATTTCTTTTCAAACAAATACAAACAAGGATCACTAAAAATACTTGACCTTCTAGCAAAGGTGTTACTTATCAAAAGTCAAACGAGTTCAAAGCCTTATAAAACTATAATCCATTGTTTCAAAACGACTTTCTAATGATTTTTTATCAAGTTCACAAGTATAAACAAGGCTCGAGACACGTCACTAACAACAATTAACTTTATAACGAAGGTGTTACTTACCGAAAATCAAACGAGTTCAAAACTGTAAAACTAATACTTTTTGAAACAATTTATCAACAAATGTTGTTTTCAAAATTTTTTATTGGTTCAGAATACATAAAAAGTTTATTGCGAGGGTATATAAAGCAGAACGTTTTGATTTCCTTATCATTACTTAAAAATGTCACAAGATTGCGCTGACTCTGCCGTTGTTGGTAACCCCGAGAAATTTCCTTGCTATTTCCCCCAAAAGCGCCACATGTGCAGGGAAGAAGATCGGATGGAAACCTTTCGCAATTTGTGGTGTGATCAAAAATGACCGACAGCTTAGGAAATGGCCAATGCAGGTTTTACTATAAAAAATACGGTGATCGTGTTTGCTGCTTTTATTGTGGAGGACGATTGTTTTAATGGAAAGCCTACGACAACCCATGGTACGAGCATGCAAAATGGTTTCCTTTGTGTGAGTACGTACTGAAAATCGAGGTGTGGAATACGTGAAAAATGTATGTAGCAAACACCTGAATTTAAAAAGACCCCAGATAAAAACTCGACTCTGTCTGAAGCAGCAAATCAAATACGTTCCATGCTCTTTGTAGAAGCAAAACAAAACCTAGACGAAATGATGATGTTTAACCCCCACGTAAAATTTGCAAAGAGTATAAGAGTCAAAGACACCAATATTGGTCATGCTCTCATGCAACAATTGGAAAAACAACCTCAATTTCGAAAACCGTCAAGAGCTCCTCAACGCTGCTATGCACTTAAACCAAGAGGACAAGTGCATGAAATGCAATAGCAATAAAAAAAATGCAGTTGGCATGCCTTGCGGGCATATGATTTATTGTTGGGGCTGTTTGCAAGACACACATTTTTGCTGGTTATGTTCACAAAGATTGACAGAAAAAATCCGTGTGTACAAACCCTGAAACTTTTTTTCTTTTTTGTGGTTATAAAAACGTACACAGTCTTGAAAGCACACAACATGGAAATCTACACCAACCAAGCAGATGAACTTCACCGTCAAGCAAACGAAATCAAGCACCCTATCGACTATCTGCGATATACAAGCTGCTACGAGACAATGATGGAACAACAACAACTCCTTTCACAAGCAAGGGAAATGGAAAGTATGTCTAGAGATATCCGAACACAAATGAAAAAAATCGCTGCATCCGGGCTGACAATTCCATCCTCGACCTTGCTGAGAAAAGCTATAATCAGTGTGAAGAACGGAAAAGTGATGTTTTGCATCGTGCAGCTTTCCAAAGTTGTTAACTTGTTCATGGGCAACCTACCGCACATTTTATTTTGACGTAAATCCGACACCAAAGAGTACGTCATCCCGTTGTTCTGGTCTACCAACATGGACGATTCTGAATGTGAAATTCAGAAAAAATTCGAAATTATCAAGCAAGAAATTGCTGTCGATCACTTTCAACTTTGCTGCATTGTGGAAAACGTACCGTCTCCGAGACGTCAATCTCTATACTTGCTAAACAACTATGTGTGTTTGAAAGCGCAAAGCGACGAAGTATACCACCTACCACCGGACAACAAGGAACAACTAAACAACTTTCTCCAACTCCTCATAAATCCTGGACCCAAACGAAAACTTGCAAGCATACCTTGATGTCTATTATTTTATTAATAAAATACAATACAATCAACGTTGTGATAATCATGAATAAAACGAGAGATAGAACGATCGTTTTCAGTTAGGTTAGATGTAAAATCAGATACAATAATATTATTTTATTAATAAAATACAATACAATCAACGTTGTAATAATTCACAAATAAAAGGAGAGATAGAATGATCGTTTTCAGTTAGATTAGACGTAAAATCAGATACAATAGCATGCAAAGGTACACCACAACAACGAAATAAAATATAATACACACAATAGTGACTGCAAACGTTCGAAAAAAAAGCTTGTAAGGTTTTGCGATTGTAAATCCAACCGTCATAGGGAATAAGTGTCCATGTAAGACTCGAGATCGACGAAAGCAGGTGCTAGTCTGTAGCTATCGAAATATTCTCCCCGACCACGCTTATCAAAATAAACAGCAATCCAATGTTCTCCGGGTTCGTTGCTCAGATCGGAATTGATGATGTAGGCAGAAGGAAAAACAGGTTTTTCCAGCTGATAGAAAGCACAGACTTTTTTAAAGATTTTTTCGTTTCGGAGCAAATGTTCGATTTGCAGCGTATTCATGCCGTGTAGTCAAAAGCAACGTTTCTGTCTTGATCGATTTCCAGTAGGTTGTCGTTTTCGGCAAACACAATCACAGTAAGAGTGTGTGCAGTAGCAGTAGCAAAATGAATTTCGATTCATATGTTGCTGTGCTTTATCAATTTGAAACCGACCTCGCTCAAATCCATCTGAGATGTGAGATCAAAAGCTAACAAGGCACAACCGTCTTTGTACTGTTCTCGTGAAATAGCGTTCCCCGTGTCGCGACAATATTGACCCGTTTGCGTAAACAAACGAAGATAACTTCGAATAAAACGATCGTTGGTAAAATCTGGTTGCAGCGGTTTGGAAGGGATTTGAACTCCGTCCCAGTAAATCGTCATGAAATTGATGTTGTTTTGTTTGAAATAAAAAGGAGATTTGGTTATGACACCGTTGTAAGCGTCGTTGTCCACCACACCGACTACCAATCGAGTAGGTAGCTGACCCAAAAACAGTTTTTTTTTGGTGATGCTTCGATTCCCTGTCGGCACGGTAAAACTCTTGACTTCCACACGTCGAAGTGGATATTTTGAAGTGGCATGTTGCAAGGCTTTGACATGAGCAAGTTGTACGGATGGGTTTGGCTTTACTTTGCAAACAAACAAAGTCACTTCTCTTAAAGACACTTTGCTTTGCACTTGGTTTGCATTTCCGTGCAAGCAAAAAAGATCCTTGGATCGAATCAGACACAAGCGTACTTCCACTCCGTTCAACAAGTAACGATTTTGAAAGATCAAGTCGATTTTGAAAGTTTTGAAAGATCAAAGTCGATTTTGAAAGATCAAGTCGATTTTGAAAGTTTTTTTCACATTTTGAACAACTCACCTCATACGTTCTACTATGAATAGATAATTGATGTCGTCGTAAATAATCTTTCCATTTGAATGATTTTTTGCTTAACATGCAATCATAGCTTTCGTTTTTATGCACTGATGCAATATGTCTCATCAGAGTGCGTTTTTCAGTGAACACTTTAGAACATATATCACATGTGAACAACATTGTGAATGATTAAAAGCTCCACCAACCATGCTTATGTACCCTCTTCCTATGACGTCATTTCTAGCAAATGAAAGATTATTGTTTAAGCAAAATCTCTATTTAACATCAGTAGTTTGACCGGAGGGAAGATCTTGTCAAGTTTCGTGGGTTTGCAATTAAAAAATTTTTGGATAACTAGCTCTGTAATACGATTTCACAAACGATCTAATGTGTTTATAAGGATGATTTTGAACTCGGTTCGAACTTGTTATAATAATTAAAATAATTTGTTAGAAAACTACTTGTTGTTTTTAGCGATGTGTCTTTCCAGATCGTTGTTTATACTTGTGAACTTGATTAGAAAGTTGTTTTAAAATAACAGATTATAGTTTTACAAGACTTTGAACTTGTTTGACTTTCCATAAGTAACACCTTTGTTAGAAAGTTAACTGTTGTTAGTAACGTGTCTCTCCAGAGCCTTGTTTATACTTGTGAACTTGATAAAACCATTAGAAAGTAGTTTTAAAATAACGGATTATACTTTTACAAGACTTTGAACTCGTTTGACTTTCAATAAGTAACACCTTTGCCAGAAGGTCAAGTGTTTTAGTGATCCTTGTTTATGTTTGTTTGATAAAAATTCACTGGTTAGAAATTCAATTATTTTTAGAAATAGGTCTTTCAGGATAATTGCTTATGAAGTTGTTAAAACATCATTGGTTAGAAAGCTAATTCCGGTTTAGAAATATATGCTTCTATTTATTTTTTACAAGACTTTGTCTTTGTTACAAACCTAATTGTTTTTTTTTTCTAACATGTTTTTTTCAAGGTCACTCTTTGTTTTTAAACTTTTTACAAGACTTTAAATTAGTTGCCAATTTGTTAGAAAGTTTATTGTTGTTTAGCAACGTGTCTTTAAACATAATTACATCTTTTATAAGACTTTGAAAAAGCATTTATTAGAAAGCTGTTTTTTACTGTAGTTATAACATAGAGTTAAATAATTCCTTGACAAGTTCAGTATAAGGTTAATTGTCATACTAGTATGTTCTTGGTCTATTTTTTTGACTGCTTTTCAACTATATTATCTAATATACGGTACTTTAATTGAAAATTAATTGACCAAGAATCCATTAGTTCAATTTTAGGTTTTGTTGAGCAATATTTGATTTATTTCATTCAGGGACCGAACCTGTTTCTAGATGAAATTAGGTAATCAAACTTGATTACCTATTCCATCGAGATCTTTAACTACCGCTAGCTGATACTAAGGAGTTATTCAAAAATAACTCTAATCTTTATCAAGTATATCGGTTACAGTCTTCCATTGGATTTAATCTCTTTGGATTTAACCTCTTTGGATTTAACCTTCTTGGATTTAACCGGATCCGTTGGATGGAGCACCCCCATTCCGCAGGGGCTGCGACTTCCGTTGGACCTCCTACAGGACCTCCTATATTCATGTCAAATGGACCATTTCTAACTACTCACATAATCTTAAAAAAAGTTTTTATTTAGCTGAAATGTTAAGTAAATTTAGGATTTAGATTCTTTTTTTCTCAAGTAAATTTGGATAAAAACTAAAAGTAAAAAAAAAATTGAAAACTTCATTACTTACGTTGAGAATTTGTTACTACGTTTGTCATTACGTACGTTAACAAAACAAAATCTTAAAAAAACTTTTTATTTAGATGAAGTGTTAAGTAAACTTTGTGCATTTTAGATTTGTAACTTTACTTTGATGACAAATCTATCATTTTTTCCCGTTGCCCGTCATCGTTGCAACAGTTGCAAGTTGTAACCCAGGCGCCATATTAAGCGATACTACGACGGTTGATCGAAACGACCGTTAATTTAACTGTGCAAGTTCTTATGGTTGAACCATCTCTTGGTTATCTTAAATCAGATTTATTAACATCAGAGTACAACTGTGAAAAGCTGTTAGCCATATTTTTGCATATTCACCCATTAAGCAATTTTGATAAACTGTCGTTTGATCGACTGTCGGGTCACAATATTAAGCAAATAATTCAACAAATTTTGTCTCGCATCGGGGTATAAAGCGAGTGAAATAAAATGTTACAGTATAAACTAACAATAGTTCTCTTATGAAAATTAATTTCTTGTTTTATCAATAATTAGAATGTTGAAACTTTATATATTTTGGTTCACCGGAACGTCATTATTCAAAGAAGCATCAGTACATTAATCTTAATAATTTATTTTACCTTCAAAATTTTACACAAACTTATGTTTAGTTTAATGGTCGAAGTTCTTGAATAAGACTATAAAAAATTCGTGGTTGAAAAAACAGGAGTTTGCAAAAAGTAGCATAATACAAGTTTGATGCTTATTAAATTACCACCACAATTCCTTCAGATTACAGCAAATGTGGACAAGCAGGAATTGTTGACGATGTTGTACTACAAGCTAGGGTTTCTATTGGTCGAACCATTGGTGGAACAAATGCACGTGAAAAGACATGGCCTTGGCAAGTAATCATCAGTAAAATTCCATTAAACTTTGAAAATGCTTTTGTTGATCAGGTAAAAAGTTGTAACTCGAATTAAATTTTTAAGTCGTTTATTTATAATTACTTTACGTATATCTTAATAAATATTGTCAAATCAGCTTATAGTTCTCGCCTTTTTTTGTGATTGCTCTATTTTGCAACGATCATAAAATCGGCTTGCTTTTTACCTTTTTTACTATTGATATATAAAAATTGGCAAAATTAGGGCTTTGCACTAAAATTTTTAGTAAAACTGTAACATTTTTAACAAAATAAATCATATTGTTTGGATTTCGTTTAAAATCATGTTTTTACTTTTTTCTTTTTTTTTTCAAACGGCAGTGTGCTAGAGAGTACCTGTAGTGCAATCATATATTGTTTAAAATATTTAAAATAATCATATATTGCTTAAAATAAAATAAATCAATAAATCAAAATAAATCAAACAATACTTAAAATACTTAAAATAAATAGCCTACCATGTTCTTGTACCTCGCATAAAATACGTTGGATACACTGAAGAAATCATTTTGCACATGTTGAACTTTTACATAGTTAGAGAAATTGAAATCTCCTATTGCTGAGAAACGTTATTAAATTAATGACAGTATAAATGACACAAAATTTCAAATAATGGTGAACCTCTTTCAAAAAACTTGGTCAGAATTTTTTGACTTATTAAGTAATGTTGCTTTTACTACATAGTTTAGTAATTCGCAAAATAAATAACTATTAAACATAAAAAATTAATTTTCTTTTAAAAATTTATCCATTTTCGATTAAGTTTCCGATTTTTTTATAATCGAGAAACAGCTATAAAAAAAACGCATTTTTTTCAGTGGTATGAGTTGGGGCTTTTTCGAGGTGGAGGAACCTTGATAAATAACAAATGGGTGTTGACTGCAACTCATTTGTTCCTTATAGAAAAAGATACTAGACGCGAAGGTTGGGAAGAAGGATTCCTTCTCACATTTGGTAAGCATTTAAAATATCTAACGGTTTGGGATGACGAAACCCGAGACTGGTTAAACACTTTCGCTACCAGCATCTAATTTGGGCAGTACAGCAGCCTGTAGTAGAAAAGGATAAACTTTAGTATGACCAAAGGTATTGACGAATCCATTTTATGAACTCCTCCGATATTTTGTTTGTTTTTTAAAAAACCTTTAAGATTTTTTTTCGGCCAACTTTCATCAGATAACAGTCGTTTTAATATGAGAGTTACCAGGCGCGCCAACTGACGTTTTTTTAAGCTCAAAGCTTTGCTTTTTGAAGTATGGACAGCATTTTTTTTTTGAAACTTTTTGCTGTTTCATAAGTCTATACAATCTGCTAAAGTTTCAAAAAAATTTGTCATCGGTCATAAAAATAAACTCACACCTTCCCACAATTACTAAGCGCGTTAATTGATGCACAAGAAATTTAATGCTGAGAAGAGCAAAAAATGCTATTGTTTTAGGAATGTTTTGGCGAAGTTCTCGAAGTAACAGTTCGTTTCAATTTACTTGACTTTTGGTGGGTTCGTTTGGCATACAAGTAAACAAAGCTGATTTCTTTTATTACAAAGTGCGTCTCATAAAACAGTTTGCAGCAAAAGAGAAATTACGGGACTAATAGTACGGAATTTAAGATTCTCAAGTTAGTATGGCTCAGCCTGACTGTCTCTGGTAGTCTTCTCTCCCATGGATATATCTGTCCAAATCTGCATGTCTTTTGCTTTGAGTAATCACAAGTAAATTGCGGACTATAACACAATTATCCTAAACTTTTTTCGAGTTATTTTACTTCACAACGTGGGCTTCAGTAGCCCACTAAAGTTTGACGATTCATAACTCAAAAACTACTTCAGCTGTTGTTTCGAAACTTAAACAGAGTAAAAATCATTTATTTAACTTTTTTTAGAGCAAAAAAGATTTCAAAAATTTATTGCAAGAAGTTGTGAAATTAAACTTCAGCAAGATTACTTCAAATTTTACGTTTAGACATTCTTTCAACAAGCGTGAAATGCAATTATAATGGATTCGCTGCTTTAACGGTTGTAAACTTAAGTAAAATTTGGACGTAAGGAGTGACGTTAACGAGCACGATAATTACTACAAACAATGAAGAAGTCAAAGAAAGCTTGCTTTATTGAAAGCTTTGCCCGAATTGGCAAATTATTGAAAATATTTTGAACCAGTTCCGATTATTTGGTGTACAATTAGTGTTGCGAATTTTTCAAATTACATAAAAAATCGGAATACATGTCTTACAAAAAAAATTGCCAAGCATCTTTAATAGGCATTATTTATCTATTGATATTTATCAATGTTACAAAAGCCATTACATACTTAAAATATTTGCTTGCTTTTATTTCACAATCAAAAAAGCCTTTATCTTTCTTTTTCTAACAAATAATTTATTTGTATTTTAGTATACGGTGTGCTAATTTATATTTTGGCCAATTTTTTACAAATAATTTAATCAACATGAATAATTTATAAAAAAAAATTATTGAGCTCTTTAATTTGGGCGAAAATGGCACAAACATCTCTAAGAGATAACTTTAGATTTCAATGTAAAGAAAAATAACTGCCCTATTCTCCAGATTTAGACTCGAGAAATTTTTCACTTTGGGGGGTATTGGAAAAAAATGCTTGCAGTAAGCCCCATAAATCTGTCGAGGAATTAAAAAATTATTGATTGAATCGTGGGATAAAATACCGCAAAACACTGCCTGCCATATTAAATGATGTTCCAAGACGTTTAAATGCTGTTTTAAACAATAATGGCGAGCATTTTAAAAATTAAGGGATTCTTTTTAATGTACATATGAGATTGATATTAAACCCAGTTGATTTTTTTTAAAAATAATTTAAGATTTATATTGCATATTAAACAATTCTGGGAACTTATGCCTCACTCTGTAGTATGTAAAGATATCCAAACACATACAAGACTGGTCCCCTGAAATTATTTTTTACCATTTCAAGTTGCTATCTATTGCCTGGATCAGATGGTATCAACAATGTACTAAATCAGCATCTTTTTTTTATTCAAAACTGTCCGATCTCGTGCTCCATGTTATGAGCAATGTATTGGACACTCCGATACAAGGTAATCTCGGGTTTGTGTAATTGCTCCGCATTCGCAAGGGTAGGAATCAACACTGGAATCGGATTATTATACAAACCAAGCGCCCAATTATATAGAAAAACGTCATGTGATGCTCAATTATTAATTGCTGAAATTTTCTACTACCTGCTACAACAAAGTTCATACTCGGCCACCATATGCGCTACAAAGAAAACGACCAATCGGAGAATCCGCGACAAAAGCTCATTACGTCATTAACTGTCAGAAGAGAAAAATATTCAGAGCAATTGTGAAATGGCTAGCAAATAATTTAAGTAAGATAAGGGGAAGCCTTTCCGACTATGCGATTATTATTTGCTATGAGAATATTCTGTCATAATAAAATTAAAATTTTTGGAAAACGAAAAATAAACTGT
Source organism: Diplosoma virens (assembly GCA_963680785.1). NCBI lineage: Eukaryota > Metazoa > Chordata > Ascidiacea > Aplousobranchia > Didemnidae > Diplosoma > Diplosoma virens. The sequence continues at coordinate 33,149,218 of OY796886.1, read as the reverse complement.
AGCTTTGTGAAATTAAAATTATCGCGAATGAAGTGTAATATTGTACTTATCTATCAGCAACCTCAGCATCTTGTAATTAAAACCAAGTATGCAATAGCAGTGTCATATGCAGCTGTCATATCGACAAATATGGCAACGAGCTTCTTTGCTGAAAGAAAATTTTCAATGTTTTTTATGAGCAGAGCGACTTGATCCTCGATTGGCTTTTTGTGTAAAAACCCAATCTGTTTTAGAAAGCAATAGATCAATTGGTTTGGTACGGAAATAGGTAAGCGTCTCAAATTTCTTTCAAGGGACACGAAGCAGGTATATTTGTCAAAAACTTGCTGAGTCTTTTACAGCCTTCTTTGTCTTTTGGTACGTGACTACAAGTGCTCTATCTTAGTATCACACTTTATTCACAATGTAATTTCAACTTCATAAACCTATAGTTAATTTTCAGTCTTTTTTAGTAGTTTTAAATTTATTATGACGTAATTTTTTTCATTATTCAGTAATTGTATTAATGGTGTACCACCTCCACTTAATTTAATTTATTCGCAAGTTGTTTTATAAGTATTGTTGGTTTTACCGTTTAACTATGAGGGCGTTTACGCCCTTTCTCTCTTTTTTTTCTTGTTTTTATTATCTCGGCGTCTCAAGTAATGCTGCCTCAAGAATCTGCGACCCAAATTTGGGTCGCGACCCACTATTTGCGGACCCCTGGTTTAAGGGTCAGTGGACGCTTTGGAAATTTATTCTACAGAGCGATACATATGTTTGTGCTCGTGAGCGGACACACTATCAAGATTAATTTTAGCCAACGGGTTCTAATTCTTTCTCATAGTTTGCTAGTAAAAAGTTGTAGAAGTGATTATTTGCAGTTGTTGGCGCTGGAATTGTTTTAAAGTTTGTCAAAGCTTGAGAGCAAAGTTTTTCGTGAATTGATCAAGTTTTATCAATTTCATAAATATATTCTTTATAATTAGAAACTGAGGTTTTTTTTATCTTCCAAGAGAAGTTTGCTAAAGAGTCAATTCAATCTTAGCCGGAACTAATTGTATTAAAAACTGCAGTCTCGGGGCAAACTATTTCTTGAGCCGCAATGAATACAAATAAGCACAGCTTTACTTCAGCGCAGGTATTTCAGTTACCTAGTTCAACTGATTTTTTGGATTCCCGCGTAAAGCTGTGACACTTAGATTTTGAAAATTTGGAGTTGACGCAAGCAAGAAGGGAAAAAGACATAACTATAGATAATGCAGAGTAAAAATTTAGAAACTAGTTAATATTCAACTGGCAAAAAAGGCTAAGCAAGAGCTTAACAATTTTATGCAGAAAGAAAAGAGTTATTTTTTCACTTTATCTCTGTAGCTATCTTTCTGATTTCCAGGAAAGTGGCAATGGCGCTATACATAGGACAATACATAATTACCCCGACCTGCTGTCAGGTTGAAATTTTTTTGTTTGTTTTTTATTTTTATGGAGATATAAAGGAAATTTAGAACTGCTTGCTAAGAACGCGAAGCAGGAGAAAGTTCTGTAAAGTATCTTTTTCAAAGGCACAACAGAATGAAACGAGTAGGATTTAAACCGAGACCATGTCGATCACAATCACGGGGTTTTTAACCACTTTATCATGCTGCCGAGATATACTGTATAAAATAACATTTATTTCTAGCGCTTTTAAACTTAAAATATTTCTGCTAAATGATTATAAAATTGCTAAATAACGCAAACGCATAGCGTATTTTTCTAAACAGCTAAAAGCATAATACAATCTTAGCCTTAGAATTTAATCGGCATCTATTATGACATTTGATGCGTTTCATTGCTGCCGTACGTTAATATGTTTTGTTGTCTTAAAACGCTTACACTTTAAATCAACCTAAAATGTTTTGAAAATTATACCTATATTGATCAATTTTCTACAAAACATGTTTAGATGCAATTGTAACTATGCCGCCTGAATTTACCCGTGTAACATTGTGCCGTCGGACAAAGGTTAAGAAAGACCAAACGGGTCAATTAATCCGATGCCATTTAAAAGCACAAAAAAGCCTTGCTTTATCTTATTTATACTGTTTGCAAAAGGAATGTACATTAGTCGTTTACAAATAGTTTTTCGTTCTTTGGTTACGTCTTAATGGAGTTTCTTATTGGATTGTTACCGCACAGTTAATCCAGTAAAAAATTCAAGCTTTTTGTTTTTCCATAAAGGTCCTAAAAAACCTCCTTTTTCTATTTATTTTTTTCTTTTTGCAATGCGTAATTCGGACGAGCAAAATCTAGTACACGGACTATAATATATTCTTTTTGAAGTTCAATATTAATTTAAATATACTGTAGATTGTAAAGAGGTAGAGCTATTTACCTTCTTGAAGGAAGTAATTATTTTTTACAAGCTCTTTGTTCTAGCGGCAGACGGACCCGCCAAATTGTCCAGGCGCGGTCGCCTAATTAAACTGCCGTTCCGATACCTCGACTGATGGCAAACAATTTGTTGTTAAATTCCTGTTCTAAAATTTTTCTTTTTTCCTTTCTTTCGTTTTCTCTCGTTTAGCATTTGAAACCAATTAGTGACGTAATAATCCATTGTATTCCAGAGATGAGCATGGACTGGAGTCGAAGTCGGTTTTTGCTAATTTGTAATGGAGTCGGACAGAAGTCGGAGTCTATCTTTTAAAAATCAATTAATTTCAAATATTAGAAAAAACATTTTTATATCATAAAATGTTTTTTTGATCTCCAAAATGTTTTATTCCAGGCATCTATTTTGAGTTTATTTCTCATACCCGACACTTGCGGCTAGTTCTTTATTTATTATTTATAATTGACATGTAAAATAATCGCTATTGTTCAAGCAAATTCCGGCCTAACCTATACCTTAACCATAACGCTTGCCTTTACATGAGTTCCTTTAAATGAGTCAGTATCGCCCTGTCTAATACACTGGTGGCTGGTATTATATCAGTTTTTATCATCAAATCAAACCTACAAACTATATCAAACCTACTCGCGCCATTCTGTTGTGTCCTTGGGAAAGACACTTTACGGCACATTCCCCTGCTTCATGATCCTGACAAGCAGTTCTAAATTACAGTCGTATATCTATTAAATTACAATATCTTGGTAATATATATACAGTATATATATGCAATATCTTGGTATCTCCGGAAGCAGGTTGGGGTAATTGCCTACCCTATGTATTAGCGCCTCCGTCGCTTTCCTGCAAGTCAGGAGGATAAATACAGAGATAAAATTTAAAAAAAAAATAAAAAATTTTATTGTGTATGTATTTGTAGCCTGCATAAAGATTGTTTTGTTACCAAAATGATGGTATAAATGCAAAGATTTTTTTCGCATGCTCGTAACCTATCTATATGATTCTTTTTTAATGTTAAGTTTAAGCTAGTGCAAATTTACTTGTGTACTTGTGCGATATTTGCCAATGTTAAGTTTAAGCTGCTAAGTTCAATCTAAGGTAAAATATTATTACATTTAGTTAAAATAGATTTGATATATCTAGGGTATTTATTTTGAGCAGCTTTGATTACTTCTAACAAAAACATGAATTTTTCTTCTAATGAAGTTTGCAAATTTCTTGAAGATAACAAATCCTGTAAATACCTAACACTTCTGGAAAGAGCACAATTTGGCAAATTTTTATATTTAAATCATTTTGAAAGTAAAGATTGTATTGGATACGTAATTTGTAAAACTTGTAAGCAAGCATTAAAACATAATAAGTCGACTAGTGGAACAATACATTTAAATAATGGCTTTAAAACGATGCAAATATAATGCAAAAATATCTTCTAAAGCAGGGCTGCCCAAAGTGCGGCCCGCACAACAAGTTTTTGCGGCCCGCGACTGACTGTCTCATAATTTAAGCTTTTTTTGATTAATTCTTTTCAATTTTTTTGTAAAAAAAGTTACTGTCAAATTTATTGGCACTACTTTTTTCAAACATTAATTTCAATCAATTTCAGTAAACGCTATTTGTTTAATGACGTCAGTAGAAGTAGAATAGGAAGCAACAAAGTTACGCCTCGTTAGCTACTAGATAAGTAATGAAGTAATGTTTTTCCTTTTACAGTATCTTTTATGTTGCTTTTATCACCGCGTAGTTTTTACAGATTAAATTTACAGATTTACAGACACACTCGTATTAAAAAACGAAGAGCTTTGTTAACTGCCGCATATTTTAGTCATCAAGTATTAAAAAATGAGTGCCGCTAAGAAAAGACGGATTGAAGATGAAGGTCGCACGTTTCAGAAACAATGGACTGACAAGTATTTTTTTATTGCTAGTGCAGAGAAAGCTTTATGTTTAATATGTAAAAAGAGCATACCTGTCATGAAAGATTATAACTTGAAGAGGCATTTGGAAAAAAATCACACAACTTACCAACAGCTGGTTGGAGAAAAGAGGGCGCAAAAAATAGAAAACTTACAAAAAGAATTTGTTGCACAACAGTCAATGTTCAAAAAGTCAAACCAAGAATCGCAGGCTTCTACTCATGCTAGTTACGTCGTAGCTTATGAAATAGCAAAACGAGGAAAACCATTTTCAGAAGGTGAATTTGTCAAAGACTGCATGCTAAAAGTTGCAGAAATAGTGTGCCCTGATAAACAACGTGCATTCCAAAATGTAAGTTTGTCACGAATGACAATAACGCGTAGAGTTGAAGAAATTGGCAGTGACATTAATGATCAACTTAAAAGCGATATAGAAAAATATATATCTGTGTCGCTGGCTTTGGATGAGTCCACGGACATTGGCTCCACAGCTCAACTGCTTATTTTTATCAGAGGAGTAACAGAAAACTTTCAAATTTCTGAAGAACTTTTCGCTATGATAAGTTTGAAAAATCGAACGCAAGGTTCAGATCTCTGCAATGCAGTGTCTGATGCTATTGAAAAAAGTAATTTGAAATGGTCTCAGTTAGTCGGTGTAACAACGGATGGTGCCCCCTCCATGATAGGAAAAGAATCAGGTCTTGTTACTCTTCTGAGAAAAAAAGCAATGGACAATTCTGAATCCGACTTGATACATTACCATTGTATCATTCACCAAGAAGCACTGGTTGCACGTGTTCTCAGCATGAATGATGTAATGAATGTTGTGGTAAAATGTGTTAATTTTAGTAAAAAAACAGGATTAAATCATCGCCAGTTTAAGACCTTTCTCGAAGAGTGTAACGCAGAGTATGAAGACGTTGTCTATTTTGCTGCAGTCCGATGGCTAAGTAAAGGAGCAACATTGATGCGATTCTTTTTACTTCGAAACGAAATTGCTGAGTTTATGAATTCCAAAAATCAACAGGTGCCTGAACTGAAATGCTATCAATGGCTATGTGATTTATCTTTTTTAACAGATATTATGAATCATTTGAACGGTTTAAATTTGCATCTTCAAGGAGCTGGAAAATTTGTTTCAGGTCTTTATGATCACGTGAAAGCATTTCAAAGAAAACTAGAATTGTTGCAAAAACAACTAAAAAAAGGAGATCTATCTCACTTTATTGCATGTAAAAAGCTAATTGAAGAAGATCAAAACGGCAATGAGGCATTGTTGCTACTACGTTCTGAAAAATATACCACTATGTTTGAGAATGTTAAACAAGAATTTCAGCGACGATTTTGTGACTTCCATTCACATGAGTCAGAATTTATGTTGTTTTCCAATCCTTTTCATTGTGATCCAGAAAGTGCGCCTACTAATATGCAACTTGAGTTAATCGAACTGCAAGAAAGTTCTGACTTGAAATCATCTTTCCGAGATCTGCCTTTAGACAAGTTTTATTCCTTAATCCCAGCCTCAACCTATCCAGCTTTGCACAAGCATGCCTCCAGAATGGCTTCTCTTTTTGGAAGTACTTACATTTGTGAGAAGACATTTTCAGTCATGAACTTCAATAAATCGAAATATAGGACAGCACTTACTGATGAACATCTTCAATCAATCCTTCAAATTTCTACAACACAATACACACCAAGGTACGGAAAACTTATTGGCGAAAAGTCACAGCTACATACTTCGCACTAGATGTGCTGGTGTCTTCGTAAATAATTTAAGTTAAAACGAACTTTAATTTTATTAAAGTCTAGCACCGGTTTCAAAATCGTTTAATTTTCTAGAAAATAGACTTAAAAAGTTTAATGTGTAGTTTTCAAAATAAAAATATTTTAAACATTTTATACAAAGCTTAATTGTGCGGCCCGCAGAAACTCAAAAAAATGTAATGCGGCCCGCTCCACAAAAACTTTGGGCACCCCTGTTCTAAAGTAACAGCATATTTTAGTAAGTCTGACATGAGCTTGTCAAAAGTTTTAAAAGACACAGTGTTAAATAGTTCAGTTGCATTTGTTGTATAAGATGTAAGACCATTAAGTGCAGTGGAAGGTGATGGATTAATACAGTTTGAAAATACAATGATAAAAGTTGGAGCTAATACACATGGCATTGTTGATGCAAAAGCAATACTTCCTTCCAGATTCACTATAAAAAGAAGCACAGAAAAAAGTTCATCATCTTCAAGTGAAAAGCTGATAGAGGAAGTAAATAAGGCTATTAAAAAATATAGTTTAGTTGGTATTACCAGAGATTTATGAACAGATCTAAGACCACGTAACTTTTATTCTATCACCATACATTTTATCAGCAGCAATCTTCTTCAATTAAGGGTGATATATGTGAAAGAATTTAATGAGGCAAAAACAGCAGAAAACCTTGAAAAAATACTTTTTAAAAGTTTATCAGACATTGGAATGCCTTATGAAACATTGGTGGATCATTGTTTGGCCGATTAATTAGTAAAGTTACAACCAACCTACTTATTGTTAAAAGATTTTGTTTTTTGTTTGTATGTATGAAATTTTATTAGCATGGAGTCGGCTTGGAGTAGGATCATGGTTTAGAAAAAATTCTTGGAGTCGGATTGGAGTTGGAGTTTAAATCAATGGAGCCGGACTGGATTTGGACCCCAAAAAAAGTGACTCCGCTCATCTCTGTTGTATTCTGACTTTTCATTTTGTATAACGTGGTCATTTAGCTTGCTAGCTTAGGGTTAGATTAGCGTTTTTACTCGTTTATATGGTGATTCAGTTAGAGTAGGGTTAGGGTTTTTGTAATAATTAATTTGTTTGCGATAATTATGTTTATCAATTAATTTTTTTATTCTTTTATTTGTTTCTTTTTTATTTAAATAAGTTCGATAATTTTGATTGAATCCTATTTGAATAGAATTTGGATAGTTTAGGTAGCATAAATAATGTCTTTGTTTGTTTCTATTTGAACAAGTTTAACACCGCGCCAGGGTTTCTGTGCCCCGAAATCGGCTAATTTGTGCCGCACAGAAATACTCTGATTGAAACAAAAATGCCATGTTTAGTTTTACGGCTTACAAACTTGATCATCAAAAAATCAACTGCTTCTGTGGTTTAGATTGACAAAAATGGCAAAAGAATTGATAAAAATAATTATATAATATACATTTATTGGTGGAGCTGGACAATAAGGTGGAAAAACATTTTTTTCAAATAAGTTTTCCTGGGGATGGATACTTGAAAAATGTTATAAAACTCACTTTAAAGCTATTTTCAACGCTTAGATCACATTGGTAGCCGTTTAACCCCCCAAAATTGTAGAGTCGCCACCCTAAATTTTAAAATTTTTTATAACTTTTATACTACTAGGGCTAGAATGTTGATTTTAATATCAAATAAATGAGAAGGTATAAGTTTCAATCTGATTTAAAAGACTTTTTTCTCTATCTGCTGCAGAAAACGACTTACAATAAAAAAAAGCAGTTTTTTAGTTTAAAAATGAAAGGTTTTGTTAGTATAACGCAATTTCATGACCAATATGTTTTCGTTAATCTGAAATATTTACAGATAGTTTACTTACGTTAATAGCAATGTCAAAACAGTTGTGTAAACATGAGAAACAGCACAATATAAGGCATTTGAAAATAAAACATTGAAAAACAGGTTTCAAAATTAGCACAAAAATTGATGTTTAAAGTCAAACTTTTTTATCATCTGACCGGGTTTAATTCTTTGTCGTATTAACTATCACAGTTATCATATCCAATAACAGATTTGGATGCTTCTGTTACAAGCTTTTTTTGGCGTTCAACATCTTGATTTTGCGAGGATGAAAAAAGAAGTAAAATTCACCCCTGAAATTTTCAAGTTCAGGCATGTCTCATCAGTAGTGGATTAGTTATGTTCTCACACAATAAGTCAGTCGTTTCATAATACGCTTTCACATTAACATTGATTGCTGATACAACGAAATGCCGAAAGTTTGTTGCTCTGTCTGCGTTAGATGATCTCAGACATTTGTTTTGTATTTATATTATTTTTTCAACCACAATTTTTCTGATATCTTCAGATCTATCAGACAGCATTGCAAGAAGAACATTTTCTTACATATCTTCAAAAATATTTCTCTTAAGTTTTCATCAACAAAAATTGTTGAAATGTTTGATTAAATAAAATAATGTTTCGAGCCATCTGTTAATCTGCTTCGAAGTTTAATCTGAAACCAATATGCAAAAGAAGCAAGAATTTTTAAACTGTGAGAAGATTCTTTTTGTTATGTGTAATATCTTAAAATTCTGCAAGCAAGAATCAAATATCTTGAGTAAATGATGGGACTAACTTTGAGCTATACCAAATCAGAATCCATTTTCTTTGATATGACCGCTAACGAAATCTTGTAGGCATAATATATGCATATTATAACAAAATCTTGTAAGCATAAGGAACTTAAATTAGTTATGGCTTCAAATCTTGCTACTTTCGATTCGGAGACAATGCTGTTAATTTAATTTCCACTTGGTCCAGAAAAGGCATCTGCTGATACAGTTGGGCCATCAACAACAGTAAATATGTGTCGCAAAGGCAATTTATTTAAATGAAGCAAACAAGTAGACCACTGCAGAGGTTTTTCAAGAAGTTTAAAAGTCTAGAAGACTTTTTATAACACCATTAAATGGGCCAGTCATGATAACACTACATTAGCTCTAACAAGATTCTGACGCACAAAAACGTAGCACACGATACTTGATGTATTGAAAAACCATATCGGCAATTGTTTTTTCTCGTCCATTATCGGGTGTTAGATGAGTCAAATAAATGGTCCCTGGTTAACCTACTATGACATAGGGTTTTTTAATAACTACTTTTCTTTTAATTTATTTGTTATCTGCTATTGTAATTACAAAACATTTTTTAGTCTTACAGTAAACATAGATTTTACTAATAGGCTACAGATCTAAACTTTTTACTTAGCTGTTTTGTTTAGATGTGTTTTTTAATCAATTTTGTGAAGTATCGGTTTTAACACAAGGAATTCAAAGCAGTTCGAAGAGCATGATGTCCAGCTTTATCTTTTAATTAAATTTACTTCTAAATCAGCTTTGTCATTGCAAATGTGTCAGCAGCGTGGTCGAGTGGTTAAAGCACCGGGCTCGTGACCAACACGGTCTCGGTTCAAAACCTACTAGCGCCATTCTGTTGTGTCCTTGGAAAATACACTTTTCGGCACTTTCCCCTGCTTGGTGGTCTTGAAAAACAGTTCTAAATTACAGTCATATCTCTATTAAATTACAAGCGGACAGCAATATCTTGGTATCTCTGGAAGCAGGTGGGCGTAATTGCCTACCCTATGTATTAGCGCCTCCGTCGCTTTCCTGCGAGTCAGGAGGATAAATATAGAGATAAAATAAAAATAAAATAAAATAAAAAATAAAATGTACAGCTGGCGCAGCAAATACACTACAAAGATGAAGTTTTTGAAGCTATGCTTAATAAAGCCTAGCCAATTTATTCAATATAATACAACTTTTGAGATTTATCTCTTCCTGTTGCAAATAGAGAAAAAAAATTAAAACTTATGTCTTCTGAATCATTGGATACCAAAACCCAGTTCTGGCCCCAGTTGTTTAGAAGTTATAAAAAATTTCAGAAAAATTTTGGGGGTGCACGGCCACTATTGTGAGCTAAAAGTTGAAAATAGTTTTAAAGTGAGTTTTACAACATTTACCAAGTATTAAGACCCCAAAAAAATTTAATTTTCAAAAAAGTTATTTTCACTCCATCCAACTGAATAAACTTTTTGTCAATGTAGATTCTGAAGCAAGTTTTTCGGAGTCAGAGCCATAGTGAAATAAACTAAACAAAAATTAGACCCAAAAAATTATGAACATTAAATAGAAGCTGTTTAATTTTATTTTTTAAAGTGAAAATAATTTTAATGGTTTTACTAATACCGTTACTGATGCTACTAAATCTTACGCAACAAAATTATTGTGTTAGATCCAAATACGAGAATATGTCAATGTAAAAGTATAAAAATGCTCTTTAAACTTATCTGCATTAGCTTTCACAGCATTAAAAAAAAAGTTTTATGCTTCTCAACGACAAAACCAACAAAATTTAAGTACTTTATATATTTTCTTCTGACCACAAGATAACAACTTTCGTTTAAAAATGTTGATAATGGCGAAAGCAAGAAACCACACAATCCATCTTAGATTACTTTCCTACTAAAAAGAATAAAAAGGACTTAAAAAGTTGCTTCTAACATGCTTAAAAATGCAGCATCTTGACGATGGCCACTTAAATGGCTATTTCGGCTGTTGAATATCACGGCATTGATTACAAACACTACTGTGCAGACATAACTATGACATGAAGCAATAGAAAATTATTTTTTATTAAAAACTGTGAAGTCTTAGCTTTGCGGAGAGAAAAGGGTGGCAGATTATTGCTCTTGAAGCAAACAAACAAAGGAGATGATGAGGATTTACCCTCTTCTAATGCCAGATCTATCGATACAATGAAGCAAAAATCAAATGTGCTAATGTGCTAAGCCAGTGGTTCCCAACCTTTTTGAATGCATTCCTCTCTTAGCCCATTTTTGGTACTTTTCAATCCTTCCCTATTACGTTAAGCCAGTGGTTCCCAACCTTTTTGAATGCATTCCTCTCTTAGCCCATTTTTGGTACTTTTCAATCCTTCCCTATTACGTTAAGTCAGTGGTTCCCAACCTTTTTGAATGCATTCCTCACTTAGCCCATTTTTGATATTTTTCAATTCTCCCCTATTACGCTTAGTTTTTTAAACGTTGTTTTCTCACAACTCTGCTTGCACATTCTGGAGTAAAGCACAACCTTAGTCTAATACTCTAGTCGTTGCATCTTTTGGATAATCCACTGTAGAGTTAATGAGAATTATCTTTGCATGGTAACTTCAAACTAACAAGTTTGGTTGATGCTGGGTTTCGGGGGGGATAACTTTTTTGAAAAATTTTTTCCAACCAAAATACCACTTAATGGTAAAAAATTGCGCTGATTTAAAAAAAATATATGAGGTTGTGAAAAAGAGATAAATGCTAAATTTTAATTAAAAAAATTACAATTAATAATTAATTTTTATAAGATATATTTTTATAAGTATGAAACGATATCAAACTAATTGTTTTTTCAGCATTTCCATAAACCTGAACCCTAAATTTATCTAAACTCTGCTATAACCATTTTAAAATTTAACACCGTTATAACTAATAAAATAAAATAAACATTAAAACTTAACTTTTAATTTTATAAATTTAAAAAAAAATTGGTGTACTTTTTTAATTAAAATTTAGCATTTAAGAGATTTTCATTAACTGGGATATCGATATATGACATCAGGGCATTTTTTAGCCCAGATTATCAGATTTTTGTTGGAAAAAATTTTTCAAAAATGTTACCTCCCCCCGAAACCCAGCATCAACCACAAGTTTAACTGTGAAAGAGCTACGAATAACCTGAAAAACTTGATATGCGATTAAAACTATACTAAACAAGCATCGTTATACCAAGAGATCGCTGTACAATATCAGGATAATAATAAAATAACGAAATAGCAATTAAAACAGAAAACACAACTACCAGTTCAGACAGTTTCAATGAATTTGAATATCAATTTACTTCAATTTTCCTCTCGATCAATGTGAAATTTGTTCTTGTTTATTTTTTGAAAGTAGTGAATGCGGGGTGTAGTTTGTGACAGTGCACAACGCAAATCATAATCAACCGCAGGTCTATTTCTATGTTTGGCCTTAATTTAAAGTAAACACAAAAATCCTGACTTGCACAGGTAAGTTGATACAAAAGATGTAAGAATACGAAGAGCTTTTCTTTTGTTTGAGGGTATGAGTCTTTTAATCCAACCCAGAAGTGTGAAAGGGGTTTTTCTTGGTACTCTTGTCTAGCTCCAGAATTGTTTATCAGCTCTAAAAATTCGTCCTGACATTCATCCGAAAGCTTTTCGACAGGAAATGTAAACGAATTTCTCACAAAATCCAATTCTTCATCATTAGTCTTAGGAAAGTATCTATCGAATTCGTTTTGAAGGTTTGACAAATGCTTTACAATATCTTTCTCAACAACTTCTGGCATACTGCTCTCCTATGTGCTGTCAAGAAGCATATCCACTTTCTCGAACATTGCAAAATTGTAAATTTCAGCTTTTCTTTTCCCATTTGCCAACTTAGCTTTGAAAGCCTTCAGTGCATCGACAAATTTGATAACATTGGTATTTTTGCCTTACATCTGTAGGTTGAGTTTGTTAAGTTGTTCAAATATGTCACAAAAATAAGCCAGAGAGATTACCTACTGTTCATTATCTAGCCAAGCGTGATACTCAATCTTGCCTTTGAGAAGACAAAATGCTTTTAATTCTTCTCGGAGTTCAAAGACTCTTCGGGTGACATTGCTTTTGGATAGCCATCGAGTCGGAGTGTAATAGAGAAGCACCTGGTGGTCTGAATCTATATCTGCACAGAATGCCTTAAAAAGACTGGAATTTAAAGCTCCAGCTTTAATAAAATTAACTATTTTTATTATCTGATCAAGAACTTTTTGAAGGGACTCAAGTAGTGTCTTGGAAGCTAGGGCTTGCCTATGCAACATGCAGTGAACACCTTTACTTTTTGGTGCTTGCCTCTTTATTGAAAATTGAAAGCCTAAATTGCATCCCAACATTGCTAGCGCACCATCAGTGCCACAGCCAGCAAGATTTTTCCATTCCAAGCCCTCAGTTGTGGAAAATGTTGTAACTTTATTCAGAATATCTGCTGCTTTTGTAATAGTTTTAAGAGCGAAGCAAAATAGAAACTCTTCCTTAAATGTATTGCTGCAAACATATCTTGCGTACTCCATCAACTGTGCACATGAAGAGATATATATTGATTCATCCAGCTGGATTGCAAAAAGTCCAAACGGAGCAGTTTTGATTTCCTGTACTACTTGACCTTTTATAACAAGAGACAAATCCTTGATTCGCCTTTGAATGGTGTTATTTGACAGCGAAATTGCAGCTAGCTTTTTTTCTGCTTCTTTTCCTAGTACTATACCAGCCGTTTTCAGAATGCAAGGCTTGATTAGTGTTTCGCCGATAGTATGTGGCTTTTCTGTTTTGCTATCGCAAATGCCACTAAATAAGATGCTTCTAACAGTTGATTGTTTTTTCCAAAAAAAAAACGCTAGAGACATCCAGTCTCATTGACTTTAGTGCTCTCCTTTGACGTTCGAAATAAGTTTGTCCTTATTTATGTGTTGCGGATGTACATTTTCTAATTTTGCTGGTCTCATTGAGTCATTGGAGTGTACTTTATTACAAAGTACGCATTGTGGCTTTTCTTCACTATGTATAATGACCGATGCAAAACCGAACTGGATAAATGATTCATCATATTTTCGTTTTTTAGCACTCATATCTTTGCTGCTAGGTTGCTAGTAACTAAACGTGAGGCTAAATCTACACAAAAAACTGTTTTAGGCTATTAGTATTTGGCTGCATATCTAATTTTATTACATCAGGCTAGCCTATTTTAGAAGTTAGTTGCTCATACAAACTGAACATAAAAAGTTACTAACTGTTTTTTGTTCAGCTTATATGAGTAACTAACTTCTAACATTTCAAAGTATTACCTGTCTAACAATCGAACTCCCGGCCTAGTAGCCAATCTACATACTACATAACCTACTGAGGCTGCACTTCCTTTTGGTAGCCTAATTATTGGAATTTTTTTTAATAATATGCTTTGACAAAGTCTACCTACAGTTTGCTCTAGGACAGGGGTTCCCAAACTGAGGTACATGTACCCCTAGGGGTACGTTTAGGCTTCTCAAGGGGTACATTATTATGTAAGAGAATATCCTTATTTAAGTTAAATTCCGTGTCCGGAAGAAATAATAGACGCAAATGTCTAGAATTTTCGAATCCGGTCGATTGTTATTACGCCAAACAGGACAATTAAGAGGGAAGACTTTTTTACAGATCACCGTGATTTTGGTTTTGAATTGGGAAAATTTATGGCTGTTGAAAAGTGAAGAGTTGTCATTTTTTAAAGATCACCTTGATTTTCGGCATGAATTGGGAAAATTTGTATCTGATTCAAAGTGAAGACCTTTTTTTTTTCGGAGATCACCTTGATTTTGGGCATGAATTGGGGGAAAATTAGTGGCTGATTCTAACCATAGCCGTACCTGCTGGGGGGAAGGGAGGGCAATTGACATTGAGGAGTTTCAGGGCATTGACATTGGTTAACTGCAAAATTTAGTTACCAAATTTAGGTGAAGACCTTTTTTTTCTTTTTAGAAAAAACACTTTGATTTTGGGATGAAAATTGAAAAATAAGTGAGTAAATCCAAGTGAAGACCTTTTTTTTTTTTTAGAGATTACCATGATTTTAAGACGAAATTTCTTTTCCATCCGAGAATATCAGACAATTTTTTTGACCTATTCATAAAGTACTAGAAAATCATGATTTGGGCAAACGTCACAAGATTTGGGAAAAACGTCATTGCCCAAAATTTTTTGGGCTGGTACGCCTATGATTCTAACTGAAAGCCTTTTTCGTGAAAGAAACGTGACAACATTTCGGAGATACATGCAAACCTGCTATAGTGTCCAAAAGGTACCGATGAACTAAAAGTTTGGGAAATTCTGCTCTAGGATATAACTTGTAAGACCTTGCAAATCTCAATTTTCTTAGGCAGCTTTGCTAAATGTTCAACATGACGAATAAGAGTTAAGGTAGCCTACCAACATATCTTTCTCCCTTGTCCTGTCTATATCTTTGTCTGAAAGACTGATAACGAAACATTATTTCCCTATTATTGAGAACAGTATGTTACAACAATGGTCTTTGTGACAATCATAATTAAATGATTGAAGCATAACAAATACTGACAATGTATGCTAGTTAACAGTAATACGATAACAATCAACACTACGATGCGAGAAGCTAGATCTGTTGGTGCATCAAAAATATTGTGTATGCGGCAAGAATCTAGCGTCAACTTAACACCATTCGGGTCGGGGCAGAACAAGAAATAAGGAAGGATCAATGGTTGTAGATTTTGGAAAAAGGATGGATTTGGCGATTGTCAATACTTATTTCAAGAAAAAAGATGAACACAGGGTGACATATAAGAGTGGAGCAAAAAGTACCCAAGTAGATCATGTGATGTGCAGAAGGAGGAATCTGAAGGAAATGTGTGATTGTAAGGTAATATTGAATGAGTGTGTCGCAAAGCAGCACCGTATGATGGTATGCAAAATGGCTCTTATGGTGAAAAAGAAAAAAGCAGAGAAAGTAAAGCCAAAGATACGATGGTGGAAACTGAAGGAGACAAGCTGTCAAGAAGCGTTTAGACAAGAAGTGACCAGGATTCTGGGAGGCAAGGATGGGTTACCTGATGAGTGGGACAAAACGGCAGAAATGCTAAGAAAAACAGCTGAAACTGTGCTGGGAGTGACATATGGGAAATGAAAAGGATACAAGGAGACATGGTGGTGGAATGAGGAATTTCAAAAGAGCATAAAAGAAAAGAAAGAGGCAAAGAAAGCATGGGACAAAATAAGAGATAAAAATACTAAAAAAGTACACAAAGAAAGAAGAATAAGGCAAAGAAGGCAGTTGCAATGGCAAAAACACGTGCGTATGATGATTTGTATGGTAGATTGAAAACAAAAGAAGGTGAAAAAGAGTTGAACAGATTGGCTAGGCAGAGAAACATAGCAGGGAAAGATGTGCAGCACGTGAGGGTTATAAAAGATGAAAACGGTAATGTTATTGTAAATTCAGAGGCAGTGTTAAAGAGATGGAAAGAGTACTTTGAGAAACTAATGAACGAGGAAAATAACAGAAAACCTAGGACAGAGGAACCAGAAGTGGTTAATGAAGAGGTAAATTGTGTCAGTAGAGAAGAAGTAAAGAACGCAGTAAGAAGGAGGAAAAAGGTAAAGCGGTTGGGCCAGATGAGTTACCAGTAGAAGTTTGGAAGTGCATGGGAGAGATGGGGATAAAGTTTTTGACCAGACTGTTCAACAGACTATTAATGGGTAAACGGATGCCAGAAGAATGGAGAAGGAGTGTGCTTATCCCAATCTATAACAACAAAGGGGACGCACAGTGCTGTGGAAACTACAGAGGAATAAAGCTAATGAGCCACACAATGAAAGTATGGGAAAGAATTATTGAAACCAGGTTAAGGGATAGAGTGGAGATTAGCAAACAGCAATATGGATTTATGCCAGGAAAGGGAACCACCGATGCCATGTTTGCCTTAAGAATGTTGATGGAAAAATACAGGGAAGGTCAAAGAGAGCTACATTGTATATGCGTGGACCTAGAGAAAGCTTACGACAGGGTTGCAGGGTAAGAGCTGTGGTACTGCAAGAGATAATCCGGAATAGTGGAAAAGTATGTGAAACTAGAACAGGATATGTATGAGGGAAGCGAAACAGTGGTGAGGTGTGCAGTAGGAACTACAGAAAGGTTTAAGGTTAAAGTTGGACTGCACCAGAGATCAGCGTTAAGTCTATTCCTGTTTGCAGTGATAATGGACAGCCTAACGGATGAAGTAAGGAGAGAACCACCATGGACGATGCTGTTTGCTGATGATATTGTGATTTGCGAAGAGACCAGGGAAGAAGTGGAGCAGAGATTAGAATCCTGGGAGTATGCATTGGAAAGAAGAGGGATGAAAGTAAGTAGGTCGAAGACCGAATATCTGTGCATAAATGGAGGAAACGACAACGAAACAGTGAAGATGGAGGATACAAAAGTGCCAAAAATAAAGGAATTTAAGTGTTTGGGATCAACGGTGCAAGAGAGTGGTGGTTGTGAGATGGAGGTAAAGAAGAGAGTACAGGAAGAATGGAACGGATGAAGAAGAGTATCGAGAGTAATCTGCGACAAGAGGTTACCAACTACAGTAAAAGGAAAAGTGTACAGTTCAGTGGTAAGACCAGCAATGGTGTATGGACTTGAGACAGTAGCAGTCACAAAGAAACAAGTGGAAAAGATGGAAGTCGCAGAGATGAAAATGCTGAAGTTTGCTATAGGAGTGACGAGAAAAGACAAAATTAGAAACGAGTACATCAGGAGTACTGTTAAGGTAGAACGGTTAGGAATGAAGATGAGGGAGGGCAGGCTGAGGTGGTATGGACATGTCATGAGGAGAGAGCAGCAGTATGTAGGAAGAAAGATAATGGAAATGGAGTTACCAGGAAAGAGGAAAAGAGGGAGACCAAAAAGAAGATTTTTAGATATGGTAAAAGAAGATATCGAAGAAGTTGGTGCGAAGGAGACGGACATTGAAGACAGAAAGATGTGGAAAATGATGATACACTGTGGCCACCCCTGAATGATGGGAAAGGCCGAAAGGAGAAGAAGAAGGGTGGCGGCAGTACGGCTTGGTAATATCAATATTCAAATATTTCATTCAGCTACCGGTACCGGACCAATTTTCTGGCTGAAATTATTTCCTGCATTGAAGTGGTAGTTATAAGTAATGGTAATTATAAATTACAACTTAAAAGTTAAATTCCTCCCCTAAAATGGTGAAATTCCTCCCTGGTTGGGAACCGTTGTGCTAAGCGTTTACGTCTTTTTTGTAAAAAATAATCTTGATTAGTATGTTACATTAGCTTATACTTGCAAATATAAAATTTATTTTGACAAAGGAGTCAGTTGACGAGAATGGTCATTTATAGTAAACTTGACAATAACTTCAAAATTATTTGAGAAAATGAATTTTGTTTTCTCCTTAAAAAAAAATAAAATCAAAAAATATCAACTCGCTATCTTCAGAGAAAAAGTGACAATTAAAAAAAAAAAAAAATTAAAAAGATCAATTGAACAATTTCATCTTTCTTGTATTAAAGAAAACATTCCTTTGTTCAGCAAAAAAGTTACAAGGCAACTTTCTTTGCTTGTTTTTGTCTGACGGCAAGTTTTTATTCGATAGAATCGCTGATATAACTTTGTTCCTGTACAGCAAATGTGTGCTTTACGTGGTTTTAAAGAAGTTATTTAAGGAATTTTTATACAAACAGAAAATTTTTTGAAAAGTTCAGTAAAAAATGCATTCACGCAGTTGCCAGAGATATTCACTATTTAATTAAAAGCGACTCATTATTCACTAAACATATCATATCTTTTGTTGAAATATAAACTTAAATCTATTAAAAATATAGAGTTAAAATTTGAAATAAAGAAGTCAGAAATAAACATGATATTTTACTTAATTTGAAAATTTAAAATAAATGCCTGGGGTCAACAAACAATAAGATTTTTAAAAATAAATAGTTTGTTCATATCTTTTATTAAAAAGAGTGCATAATATAGTGATGCTACAAGTTATAGGAATTGTTGGCATTCTGCTCTTAAAAACTATTTAAAAACTAAGAAACCCTCACCTTGACATTGGCAAAAAATTATGAAAAATAAAAACGAACTATCTTATTATTGATGGCCTCTGCTTTTTATAAATCTAATTTACAATAACAAAGAGATTATTTAATCGGAAAAACATACAAAAGTAAATCTTCTTTACTTTTTACTAATTGTCATTTTGATCAAATGTAGTTTCGATCAAGTGTCGTTTTGATCAAGTATCGTTTCGATCAAGTGTTGTTCGATCAAGTGTCGTTTGATAAAGTTTCGTAGTAGCATCTATTATGGTGTGGGGTCTATAAAAGATGAGATCCTCAACATGTTTTTTAAATGATGTCCATTTGGCCTTTTGGTAGTTTGTTATTGTTTTAGTGAAATAAAAGCGAGTGGTTTTGATCTTGTGATGTATACTAAAAGTGGTGAGTAAAGTTACAGGTAAGTGGTCAGATGTGAGGAAGAAGATGGTCTGCCAGCCAGTGCAATCATGGTGAAGTAAGCGGTTGTCTTTGATTGAGTGATAGACGTGTTGGAGTGTTCGTCTTTAGCGTGATGTGGTTGGAGTTAAGTAGGATGTCTTCATTGAGTTCTCCTCTATTGTCTTCGGTCGGCAAGCACCATAATGACGTGTGAGCATTGACATCTGCTGTGATGATTGTATTTGGAAGATTTGTTATGGTTGTAAATGTGCTAGAGATAATTGAATTTTTTTCTGTTTGTGATAGCTAGGTAGAATGTTTGGGTGGAATGTACATGTTAACGATATGTAATTGCTGTGATGCGGGAGGTGGATTTTGATGATTTGTAGTTCAATGGGAGAGGTGTTTGATGTATTAAGTTGTGAAAAAATGATGTTGTTTTTAATGTAAGTTAGGAAGCCTCCTTTTTGTATGTCAGTGCGGTCTGTTCTGATAGGTGTGAAGTCAGAAATGTTTGGTATTTTGTGGGATCGATTGAGTTTTGTCTTTCGTATTGTAATGCCTTGTACGTCTGCTTTCGTATTTTTAATGAGTAGTTGTATTTCATTTGTTTTGTTGCGAATGCCATTTGCATTAAGTTGCAGGACTTTAAGAAGGTTCTTACTTTTTAATTGATGTTGTGTTCATTTGTGTTCTGTTTTTAAAAGTGCTGTGAAGTGTGCAGCACCATGAGTTGCTCAAGTCCTTTGGTCTAATTTGGGAGCATTTTAATTGCACCCAGTGCTTATATAATATAGATGTTTGATGTTAATTGATTTAAGACAATATCACAAACCCATTGATGTGTTTTTGTTCTAGGGTTTGAGTGTATGTTGCCTCCAAGAAGCAGAAATCTGATCATCCAGATTTGTGAGTAAAGTTAAAAATTTACTTTCCGAAGAAGCCAGAGACGAGTCTTTTTTCACCAAATATAGCAAGAGCTCCATTCAATAGAAATCAGATAGGAAGTAGAAATGAGCCAATTTGTAGTAATTGAAAATCAACCACTAGTGTCCTAACCTTGACGAGGCTGACTCATTTAATAAAGTACTTTTCAAACAAATACCTCTGCCAAGTAACCAAACGCAGACCTTTTTAATCTGCGTTTTTTTATTTAACAATTAGGCAGGAAAACTAAGGCAAGAAAAGCGATTAGGCAAGAAAACTAATTCAAGAAATCAACACTATCCAAAAATGAAGTTATGCAACAACGAGTTGAAAGAATTCTTTAACAATTCCTGGCTGTACACTTAACTGAGAGATAAGGTTACAGATTATACGTAAAAAAATGAATCGTATAAACAACACTACTATGCTGAACGGTATACAATTATTAACTGATTTCTACTAAAATTTATAGTCAATTTGATCAACTTCTATTATGGAAGTGCTCCATCTTTTTCAGTTGCCTATACTCTTATACATAGGCTTTGCTTAATATTGCTAACTACTTTAATATTGCTTAATATTGCTAAATACATGGGCTTTGCTTAATATTGCTAACTACTGCATTATGTACGTTTAATGCCGTTGTGTAAATTTTGTTTTGATTGCATTTTTATTCCATTTGATTGCATTTTTATTCCGTAAAAAATGAATTGTATAAACAACACTACTATGCTGAATGGTATACAATTATTAACTGATTTCTACTAAAATTTATAGTCAATTTGATCAACTTCTATTATGGAAGTTCTCCATTTTTTTCAGTTGCCTTTACTCTTATACATGGGCTTTGCTTAATATTGCTAACTACTGCATTATTACGTTTAATGCCGTTGTGTAAATTTTGTTTTGATTGCATTTTTATTCCATTGCACCTGACAAAGTGAGCACTAGCCCACAAAAGCTTGTGCCCTAATAATAAAAAATAGTCAACTTTAGTGCACAACTTTTTGTTTCTCTCATTTGATTTGAAAAGTTGACACGGCTGCCCCAATTATATTCCTTCTAATCCTATCGTCATAGTGTACGTTTATCACTTTTTATCTTTTTAAGTTTTTTTTTCTTTTTTTATTCGATATTTTTAAACAGGAGATATTTGTCTTAATAGGTCTAATGAGTTCAAGAAATACCCTTAAATACGAAATTTTCAAATGACGTTCTGTAAGCAGTGTCATGAATAGAAACAGATGGCAGGGAAACAAAATTATTCTTTACATTACAAACAATGAAAATGCCGATCCTAAAAAAAATGTATTAAATTTGACAATTTTATAATAAATAAAAAACTCGTACTTTTATTCGGAACCTTTTACCAAAGAGTATCAGATCAAAAGCGCTTGAGTTGATGGCATTATCAATGCAGCATAAAAAATTGTTATTGTAATCCCAAGTACAAAAGTGCTTGAGTAAGTAGCAAACTCACAACCTCGTGATCGCAAGGCTAGTAATTTCCTATTGTTTTACACATTTATGAGGGAAACAATTTCAAATTCAAAAAAATTTATCTATTGATAAACAAATGGTATTTTCTATGGAAAAATTATTACTTATACAATACAAAAAATACAATACAAATGCGAATTTTGTGTTTTGGCATACAATTTAAAATTTTAATTTTTGTTTTGGTATGCAATAAAGCAAGAGTTGTTTGCAATTTTGTGGCATTTATTAGATTGAATTACTTAATCTTGCGCTATGCAAGCAACTGGCAGGCGTTAAAGGAGACTCTTACTCAGGATATGGCAACCCTCTTCTCCTACCTTTCGAAATCGCATTTCGAGACATGAAAAATTTTTCCTTGCAATCCTTTTGCAATGACTTGTCAAACAAAATGAATAATTTTAAAGTCTCAGTAGATTTGTCACCAGACCATCAACTTCAAAATTTTATCAAAATATTTTATGAAACAATTAATTTTCACGCGCCTTGTTGAAGAGCTATTTGAAAAGAAAAACTATTAAAAGTAACGCCTTGGCTAACTAAAGGTTTATTAAAATCATTTAAAATAAAATCGATCAACAATTTCTTGGTAATTCAAATTATTTTTTATTTGTTCAATACAAACAATATCGTAACACTCTTAATAGAGTATTAAAAGGTGGTAAACGTAATTATTATAGCAAAATTTCACTTTAAAATAAACACAATACGGCATTAAACGTAACAACTAAAATTATGGAGGCGTATAGCAGCTCCCATCCCCCACACATCTTCGCCTGCATAATTTTTAGCCAAGCTCTACGCTACAAGCGCATCTACTCTGATGGAAAAGAGTTAAATTTACAATTGAAAACATTAAAAAATGCGTTTACCGCACTTGGATACAAACCCAAAACCGTCAAGAACCAAATAATTAAGGCCATATCCATTCATCGAAAAGCCCTTCTCAAATATCAAACCAAATCAGAATCTGATTGCACACCCCTATCTTAGACCTATCAACAAAATCGCCAAAAATTTGCAACCTTTACGAAACAAAGACCCACACATGTTAACCAAATCTTCTCTGCTCCACCACTTATGTCATATCGTCAACCTCCTAACCTCAAACTTTTACTTACATCGGCCTCCTTACCAAATGAAAGTGTCATCACGGGCACTTTTCCCTGCAAATTTTCTAAATGCCATCTCTGCCCCAACGTAAATACCGATTCTATAATAACTGGTCCCAACGGAGTTCCTATAAAAATCTCTGTAAATTTTAGCTGTAATTCATCTAATATCATATATGCAATTTCATGTAATCTCTGTCCTGAAGCATCTCTATTGGAAAAACAAGCAATTCAATCAGACAACGGATAAATGGACACAGGAGTGACATCAAACACAATAGAAACAAATCGGTAGCCAAACATTTTATTAAACCTGACCACACTTTGGAAAATCTCAGATTAGCGGTGATCAAAAAAGCTAAAGGTAAAACAAAGCAACAACGGGAAGAAGAAGAACAAAAAATTATTTTCAAACTCGAAACGAGAGAGACACATAAAGCAAAAAGTGTCGCTTTAAGAGAAAGTAGAATTTGGGGCGAGTGTTGAATTTATTTTGCGCCAGTGTTTTGGAGTTGTGTTCTACAGAGGTAAGTTATAGCATTGATTTCGCTTTGCAGTTTGGCAAAGTGTGAAATAGAATTTTCGTCGGTCGTGAATTTTGTAATACATTCGTTCTTATTAGAGACAGTGGTCTCTGTTTGTTATGAAGAAGAGTCTTCAACGAACCCAATTCGAGCTTTCGCTTAAACCAACTGTATAAAAGCTTCAGGCTCATAGCAGACTACTTCTTGAGACGGAATAAAATAAAATTTAAACACAGCATTGTTTCAGCGCAGGTATTTGGGTTACATAGCTCAACTGGTCCTTTAGGATTCCCAAACTAAGTCTGTGACAGTGTAATGAATTGCAATTATTGTTGTCTGTCGTCGTGGTATAAATTTAAGCTAAAATCAAATGTTATTAAATTAATAGTACAACTTATTCTTATTGGGTTTTTCAATATTCTATTTTCGATTCCTGATTTATCAAAAGACAATTTATATAAAATATTGTATCTTTGTTCATACTATGTTGCTTCTAATTGAAATAATTTTAATTGCCCTTCTAATTACTTTGCTATCAGGTATAAAATGTGCAGCCATTTTTTTTAAGTAGCCTATGTTTTTGTTAAAATATTTTAAGAAAATTTATTTTATAAAGGAATGGAAAGAAGAATCAAGAGAGGAGAGAGGCTTTCCCTTTCAACGGAAGTTTACCGATCAAGCAGAGTTATAGTTAATGAATGTTTCGACTTGTATGACAACGATATTGCTCTCGTGAGTAATACAATCATATTTATACTTATCTCTCTCTCTTACAGAACAGCGTCATAGTCGTTATACTTTGGGCAACTGTGATGTGATTACCTCTACCTGTATTCAAAGATCCCAAAAAATATATCTCTGATTGAAAGTTTTTTGTTTAATGTTATAAAATTTAGAACTGATTGCTGAGACAGCCAAGCAGAAAAAAAAGCGAAAAATGTTTTTTTAAGAAGGACGGGGTCGATTGCGTTGGCTATCAACACTGCACTCATACAGTATTTATTTGGCAACAATATCTGACAAGTGAAACAAAGATTGAAAATATATAATATAATTTGACAACATGTCATACAATAAAAAGTATTCTCCCTTATAAAAAGAACTTGGTTTTAATAAAACCTAATTGCTATCAATTTTAATTTTTATTGAAAAATTAAGGTTTTTTAGCTTCACAAAAGTCATAATAGACTTTTGACCTTTTCCGTTCTCAAATATAAAAACGCAGTTTAACTTCTTTTAAAACCTATTATTTATACTTGTATATTAAACGTAAGCACGAACAAAAATTTACACCTGCAAACTTGAAACTTTACTTGCTTAGAAAAAAGTTTTATACCAAGGCTTTAATTTTAGACTTTAGGTTATAATTTTTTCAAATTTTATATTTTAGATTAAAATCGGAAGACGTTACTTTGAAGACGGTCTACGTAGATTTCAAATGGCCCCAGAGTTTGGCTTTTTGAACTATAGGAAACACATTAGACCTATCTGTCTTCCTTGTACAAACAACAGCTGCATAACAGAAATTTTAAGAGAAAGTGGAATATTGGTTGGCAATGAAACTGCAGAGGAACGATGCGCAGTTGAAAGTAAGAAATGTTTTTGTGCGGAAAGTTAAAACTTTAAATTGCGTAAAAATTTTTTGCTTTTTCTATTTAAATTTCTGTTTTTTTTTATCATTTTAACCCTATGAAGCAGTTTTTTTTAATGTAATTTTCAGGTCTAGTTTACTTAGATGAATTCTTCGTTAAAATTTAATTAAAAATTAAACCCTAATAAGCAAAAATTTTTTGCAAACTTTGTATCAAAACTTTTTAGCGAATCTATTACAAAAACTACTGCATAAGTAAAAAGTTATCAATAAATAAACAAATAAAATCACCGTAGTCTGGCAGCTGAAATTGTTATCCCAATCAAAAACGTAAATTTGCGGTATTGTATACAGAGTTGCGGAATCGAAGTCGGAATATTTTATCTTACTCTTGATAACCAATTTAATTACATGTTAGCAATATTAACTACGCACGGCAGTGCATTGCAGTGCAGTGTAGTGCAGTAAACTTTTTAAGAGAACCTTGCCACGTACCAGCTGCGCCGCGCAGCATGCAACTCATAAAAAGTTTACATTTAAATTTTAAGCAGATAGTATTTTGCATAATGATATTGTTCTTATTTGGGAATCGGTGTTGGGAGTCGGATTCGGAATCCTAAAAGTTTCAGTAGTCGGAGTTGGATCTTAAACCTTCCGACTCCGCAACCCTGATTGTACAGTATACAGTACCTTACAGCGGAGGTCACCAATTCCTTAAAAACTGAGATATGTTTGCATCTTCATGTCACCCTCCTTTTCCATTGTTGCTTTTTTTCGTGACATTACAAGTTTTAATTATGTAGGAGTTGTGACAATTAATTGATTGATTGTAAGTTGATTGATTGATTGATTGGTTAATTAATTGATTGATGTGTAACGAATTATACAAAAGATTACCAGTTTGATACACTTTTCTGAAATGATAACTTTTTCAGTTTTGTTTCTTAATTATTTGGTGTCTGTAAGAGCAATTCGGGATCTCACTTTACGGTGTGAATTTAAGAACACGCTGTTTAAATCTCTCTTCTGCTGGGAATTGTATAAATCTAGACCATACATATTAAAACCAATGTTCCAATTTGAACCAGCTTACTAAAAGAAAAAACACCATTAAACAATAAAAAAACTTTGATTTAAGCAAATACTCACGATTTTGTACGAAGACAAAAGACAAGAGTTTTGATTTATTATTATTTTATTAATTACTCGTTTTTATTTATTTATTTTATTTTCTGATCTCTTTGTTCTTCTTTAATCAAGACGCTCGAAAGGTTGACATTAATTCAAGTAAATTAAATTAATTTTTTATAACGAGGGAGCACGCTTACAGCATCTCTAAATAAGTAGTGCTGTTTTTAGAAAAGGTTTGTTGGCGACTAATGTGGTTCTTGGGAATGACCTGGTGCCTCTGGATACTCTGTTGATAATTCCTTATCTAAAAAAACAGTTAAACTTTTTACCGAGTAAAATGAAAAGCTTTAATCACAATGGCCAAGCGCCAATACCCCATTCAAAGTTGACAGCAGAGAGTGTGGTGATGTCGCCAAAGCGGCACAACTTAAAGAGTCAACCATGTGCTGGATCTTAAAGCGCCATATTTCTTCACTCTATCCAAAAAAATAATTATTTAACGATTAAAGCAAGATTCTATCACCGTAATACTTTCACTAAGGACTAATCGCTTGTAAATATCACAAGATTTTTACCGCTCCCTAGACTAAAAATTCTTTATTTTATCTAACTTCAAAGAGCCAAAGTTGGCCCTCTGCAAAATCATATGAGAATCTGTATTCAGCCAGTTTATACAGTATATTAATCATCGGAGCAATAAATAACCAAGTCAGATTTGTATGGCGATGTTTTAGTAGCAAAAAAACATTATAGTCTTTTCACTGATTTTGACCAATTTTGACGTGAATATAATTGCTTTTGGGTACAAAAAATTCGCATTTTTTCAAATGAAAGCAAAAATAGATTCTAATCAGCAATCTCGTCTATTTCTACTGATCAATAAAACTTTTACTTTGGACTGATAAATAACATGAAGGGGGGCGAGATCTTAAATTTGTGTGTGCTATTTTATTTACCAAAGTAAAAATCGGATGCTGCATGTCGTTAAGTATAGCAAGATACTTTTAAAGCTTTTAAACATTTCAATCATTGTTTTAATCAAAGATATAATGAAATATACAGTCGATTGAGCAAGTTTAAACGCAACTAGCTAAAGTTTTAGAGTAAATTAATTTCAGCTACATTTTTCAACATTACGATGTACAGTATCATCACAAATTTTATCGGGCGCTTGGCGGCGTGGTTAAAAACACCGCATTGGTGGCGAACGCGATCGATGATTTCAATCTACTCGCGCCTTTCTGTTGTTTCCTTGGGAAAGACACTTTGCAGCACTTCCCTTTGCTTGGCTGTCTTAGCAAGCAGCTCTAAATTTCAGCTATATTTTTAAATAAAAACAAAATCTAAAAATAAAAATTCAATCAGGCAGCAATAACTTTGTAGAGTATTTTTAAAACCAGGTCAGGGTAATCGTTCCACTGTTTCCCTTAGTATAACGTCTCCGACGCTTTCATACGATTCGTTAGGATAAATAGAGATGAAACAAATTGTTGCAGAGCACAATGTTTTCTACACACCGCTATTTTAGCAAAAGTCGGATGTAATCAACCACTACAATGACAAAATTCTTGATGTCCCTGAATATTTCGCTACATTCAAGAAAACGTTGGTAAAGTAGCACCAAGCGGTTTGTTTCTGTAATCGGCATAGGCCTTCTTCTCTCATAGTTGTTTCAAGCGTTCATAACTGTTTAACATATGTGAATCTTATTTGCACATGCCAACTTAAAGGACGACTCTGTTGTAAAGTTTTTTTCGTAATGTAAGTTAACTAGGTAGAGATCTACAAAGCGTTACTAATAAGGACAATGCCATATTCGTGACCAGAAACAAGCATTTATTTTTGGTTATACGTAAAGTTTTACTAAATATTTAAATTACAGTAAATGGTGACAATGCAAAATTACGAGTAAGCTTTTATAAATCAATTTGGAATAAAATACCAAAGCCAATAAATATATTGCAAAACAGTGGCGTACCGAGGATTTTTGAAAAGGGGGACATACAACCACAATCAAATATGCTTACTGGAAAAAAATTTTCAAGTGGAAAAACAAGAGTCTTCACTTTAAATCTGTCCCGGTTTTGTAAATTTTTCTTTCCAAAAGCATTGTGATCTCTAAAAAAAGGTTTTTACTTTGAATCTGTCTCGGTTTTGTCAATTTTTCTTTCCAAAAACCTAGTGAACTCTAAAAAAAAGTGCTCACTTTGAATCTGTCTCGGACTTTTCGTATTAGTAATCTCTAAGGGAGGGGGGCATGATACAATGCTCCAAATCTTCTTCCCCTAAATACGCTACTGCTGCCAAACATAATTTATTAAGTTGTTTCGTAATTTTAACTTACTTCACCATGAACTGCAATAAAATTTAATAATTAAATAAAATTTTAATGATTAAATTTTTATGCAGTTGATGGTGTATTGAGTTCAAATTACAAATGTCCAAGTTAACTATTATTTGCAGTTCATCGGTTTTACTTTTTATTTAATTAAATTTGCTTAAAATGTTTTTTGTTCAAATAAGGTGTTGACAAGTCGAATAAAAAAAAAAAAACAACCACAACAACAAAAAAAATAGAGCCAATCACTATTCTCCAAGGTTTCTTATTTTTGACAATCAGTCGTTATCATTATTGATAAAAGCGCTTGGTTGAATACAGTATAACGAGGCTTCTTTTAAGGTTTTATTCATAGTTAAAATTTATTCTTTTGCTTTTCAGTTAACAATATTTTCAAAAGTGTAATTAGATTATTTGCAAACAAATTATATTTTAGATGAGTTTCTACAACGAGAAAACGAAAGGGCAAGAAGAATTGTTGTTGCTACAGGATTTGGTCTCAGAAATCCGAGAAACCATAATAGCATAAGCCAAATTGTACCCGCGGATTATTTGAAGCAAATTTTATTTGAAATTAAATCGCAAAACTAGTAAGATTGAAATGGATTTAATTTTAGTGTAAAAAAACAGTTCTTAAGATTTAGTTTATTTACTTAAGAACATTTGCATTTTTAAAAAATAAAATTTAAAACAACTTATAGGGTATTTAATGTGTTTTGAACACTTGTAAGATATGTTGAGCTGAAATGTTACTGGGACGCTTGTTATAAACCTATAAATTTAAGCATAAAAATATTTAAACCAGTTAACCTACGTTTTATTTTTATCTACATTTATATACTTTTTGGTTTCTTATTGATTGGTAGCCGTAGTTCGGAAAATCTATTTTGAGGTACAATAAATCAAAGCTTTCTGGAATTTTCTAAAGAGGAGCGAACAATTTTAGAGTTATAGCAGGGGTGCCGGAAGATTTTTCGGCTTGACGAGGAAAATTTAAAACAAAGGCGTCTTTTCTTTTGTTGAATAAAAAATATTGTTTTTAAAGTCCTTAGCCTCACCAGCCGAAAAAATTTTGGGGGCAAATCAATTTTGTCGATGAATTCCCGGATCATGATGATCTTGTAGCATTTCTTCGAGATGACACGAAAACTAAAAAAAAGTTCTTCGCTTTTAATCGTTGTCCAAATTCTGGATTTTTGTCTCAAAATTCTATTGAAGACTAAAAAAAAGTCTTCATCTAATTTAAACTTTTATCTTTTTGTTTGAAAGCCTTTTTTTACTTTTTGTTACCGCCAAAACAGAGCCTCTTTTTTGATTTTTCACCCTTGCCAACTTATTGTTATTTGCTGTTGTCAAATCACTCTTTTATAAACTTTATTAGACTTAATTTTGGTCAACTTTATACGATTGTAGAGACAAGTCTAAGCCACTCCACCGTTTGAAACTATCGCAAGGCAGGGGCGAAGATTGCTTGCTTGCGGTGGCCCTGGTACCAACAATTGCTGCAGTTGTTTTTTCCACTTATTCTTTGTCAAATTTTAAAAGTTATTTGATGATAATATATTAGAGGTCGAATCATAACTGTCTGCTAAATGGTTAATTGGCGAAAGAGAAGGCAATCATAATCTACAATGCAAAAACTAAAAAAATAGTAAAAGAGTTTTAACCGAACAGCAATATAGTGGCATCTTTAAAAGCATCGGTTTTAGATAATTACTTGATTGTTTCACTAAGTTTAACGCTGCGTGGATCAGGGTCGTTTTCCCCCGAGTTGAGAGAATAAATATATGAAAGTATGACCGATGATGACGATCGAAGCCTCATGCGCTTTAGGAAGAAAAAATCAGTTATCTGCACAGTCACCCTAAGTAAAAAGATAAATTTAAACACATAAAATCGATTTTAAAAAGGAGGAATTGTTATGCAGGAACAAGATTTAAAACTTTCAAAATAATGGTTTGTTCTTTTTTTACTTCGAAATTAATTCAACTTATTCATATCCACCCTCTGACTTTTAGCTACCCAGAATAACTCACCAGTAACCATGTGTAAATTTTATATGTTGTACATCAGTGACGTGTGGTGACCTCTGGCTGGCCATGCAATTGGTATGCCAATGCTGGTCATGCAATTGACATGTAATACTTTACCAACAGGACAAAAAAATTTTCTGAGATTTTCAAAAAAATTTTCTGAAATTTTCTGAGATTTGAGATTTCGAATTTCGGTCTTAAAATCATGGTGTTTTCTAAAAAAAGCCATTGCCTGAAATGAGTCTCAGATTTTTCTTAAATTAAGTTGATTACCGTACTAAAAAAAAGGTCTTCGCATGCGATCAGTCTCAGACTTCTAAATTTCCATTCTAAAATGGTGATATTCTTTATAAAAAAAGAAAAAGGTAATCACACAAAAGTTCGTTGGTCATGCAAAGCATGATTTTCATGTCTTGCATTCCCTGACAGCAGGCCACTGTTGTATATAATTTACTCCACCCATACTCGTTCAATGGTCAGTACAGTCTGACGGGCTGTCAAAAACACGTACAGGTCACCAATAATCCGTGCAGCCTTTGTTGTGTAATAATCAACAACAACGAAATGCTGTCCAAAAATTAAGAGTAAGCTCAGATATTGTTTCACGGTAAAAAGGAACACAACCGGAGTTTCACATTTTTTTTAAAATGACAAATGATTGTTTTCTGTGTAAGAATTAGATACTAAAACATTTTATACTATGACCTTTATCAGCTGTTGCTCTTGTTTATGAATAAAAAAATCATTTTTGTTTTTACAAAGAAGGTTTACTTAAAAATGCAAATATCGTTTTATTTCACTATTATCTAAAAACTCATTCTTAAAAGAAATTTTAGTTGACGTGTAAAAAAAGTTAAAATTTTGTCAAAATTTATGGTTTGGCTAAAATTTTGGTTTTTAGTCTTCACTTGCTGGGAAACAAGGCAAAGCGCTTTAAAAAACTTTGCTAAAAAAACCTAATGGAAGTGTGCAAAATTGTTGATTTGTTTAACACTAGAAGCCCCAAGGTTTTTGATTAAGTAAAAGGACTGAATGGGTCATTTTTGACCCATTAGTTAAATTTGCTTTTGTTTCAATATATTTTTTATTGTGTTATATCTAGGTAACATCGACAATTAAAAGCACTTATTTGCTAGAATTTTATTGAAAAAAATTAACATTTTACCCATTTCACATACTTAGTTGTTACAAAAATTCATATATATATATATACAGTATATATATAGATATAGATATCGTGACAAAGCCAAATCAATTACAAAAAAATTATAAATTTTTGACTTACTTTGAACAGGTCAAAATTGATTTTTTTGCTTTTGTATGAAATTCACAGCAAACGTTTTTGCATTCAATGCAATAGTTATTAGATTTATTGGGACAATTATCTATTTGGCAGTGTTTGCGCTTCAGAGATCTTGGTGAATTTGTAGAGTCAGAATATTTTGGGTTTGATGTAGGTTCAGATTCAGCAGTTTTGCTATATCTGCATAGTTCTTTTACTGCGTAGTTCGAAAAGGAATTGTCTTCTTGAAATTGAACTTTTGTTAACTTCTTTATAGACAATGAAGGCGTTTATGCAGGCACAATCAATAATGTTGAAGAAACGTGCAGCTGGCCGTCTTCGAGTTGCTGATTTGCATGCATGGTAGCGAGACATTTGATCTAATACATCTACACCAGCTTTAGTTTTGTCATAATATTCAATTGTTTCAGGGCATTTTTTCTTGCGATTCTTGTCAATTGAGACATCTTTATGCATTGAACTTAAAATATAAACAATTTTTTCTTCTTTGCTTTATATATGGTAAGTGAACAGTCTGAATAAGAAAGAAGTATTTCTGAAGAAAAAATAAGTACTTTTTTCATTGTTGATTCTACACTTGGTATTTATTTTCTTTGCTTTCTTACAGTGCCTATAATTGTTGTTTTTTCAAGTTTTAGAGTTTCAGCTAATTTAATATTTGTAAAAAAGTTATCTGTAGTAACATTGTATCCTTTTTTAAAATATGGTTTCAAAAGGGAAAGACATACATCCGTGGGAAGATCATTTTCCTTTTTGCGAGATGTATCTTTTCCTAAATAAGGTCTTCCATTGCACAAATATTTTGATTTTTAATCGGCTAACAAACTTATCTGGTTTATTTGGCATGTATTGAAAAAATGGAGAGCGAGTTTTACAAGGGAAAAGTTGTTTATCTATTTTTAAATTTAGGTTTGGGACATAGCACTTTTAACAATTTTCTCTGAAGGCATTCCAGGTTTCTGAAATACGACAGAACTTTTTTGACTTCGTCCTTCTTTCTGTGTGACTGGATACCTTATCAAACCTTAGATGCTTCATTATGCTTTCAAAGCAATTTCTGCACAGCGTATTTGCAAAAATAGGGTGACCCCATTCTTTACTCCACATTAGTTTTACTGGAGTATACTTTTGTATTAATCTCAACATTGTTTCATCTATAAATAATTGGAAAGCAACTAGAGGACTTTCTTTTATCACTTGTCTGCAACTGTATGCTGTTGGTCCTGGTTTTGGAGTAACCACATTTTCGGAAAGGAATCGTCCTCTGGAACTTTGCCCTTCCTGGAGTCTTTTCCATATAACTCCACTGCGAGATTGTACTTCCTCATTACTAAAATGTGAACATGAGCCTACTTAAACATTAGATAAAATTTCTTGTTCAGGGCGTACTTCTTCATCTTCAACAATGAAGTCATCTTCCTCGCTATCTTCAGATGAGGAAGGCTCAATCAGTTGAGTTTCATCAAAGTCACTTTTGTCTCAAGATGAGTAAATGTCATCACTTTGTAAAAGATTTAGGGATTCTTAAAGGTTTAATTTTTTCACCATTAGGGTCAAAAGTAATTAATATCTTGGGAAAATGTATCAAATCAAAAATATTTTCTGAAAGATATAAATGAATGTCAATTGAACAAACTGCACTCTTTGACCCTTTGAAAGGACTGGCAAGTCCAAGTTTGGAACAAAACTAATTGTCCTAAAATGTAAATAAGGTTGCCATATGTACGATAATACCCTAAATAATTGATTATAAGTATAAGAAATGCTTGTTCTTTTCTAGGCTTCCATTGCAAATATATTATTAAAATTATTAAAGCAACACTGAGATTGTTTATCTCGGGATGGGCCAAATTAAATTTATTTGTCGGGCCACAAAGCGGATTCGTGGTTTTCTTATAGTAGACTTGCCTTTAAAAGTTAAAAATGTAGTGTATAACTGTGAAGATTTTTAATTACATTAGTCTAGCTGTTCATTCTACTTTGCAGTAATTGTCTGATCGACGCGTTTCCCAGCTATCGCAATTACCTTGCACGCCAGTTTAAGTTTTATTGCCTACGCGTTGTTACGTGTATCATTCAACACAGTAGTCAGCCGCGTAGTTTGAGACAACTGAAGCTTTAATTTATCTATATCATTTATGTAAAGTAATGACTAATTTAATATTGTTTTCCTTACTTTGTTATTTGCAGAATATGTTTTTTTTTAGTTAATTAAAACCTTAAGTATTAAACTTGTAAACTAGCAAGATTTCCACAATAACAATTTTTAATACCAAATATACATAATTGTTAAATAAAATACTGAAGTATTAAAAGTAAAAAATGAAAGTTTACTTAATAAAATAAAATCAAAGTGATTTTTGACAAATGCTTTCCTTTTAGTCGAAAAAGACCTACCCTGAATTTTGAGAATGATTTTAATATAAGCCCAACCATTGAATCTGTAATAAAAAAGTGCTGATTGTGTAATACAGTGGTTTCCAACCAGGGGTGCATGGACCCCCAGAGGTCCACAGAGTGATTTTCGGGGTTCCATGAGCTTTTCATGAAAGAAATAAAAGCAATATGTTATAGTGAAAGGAAAAAAATTGCCAGTTGGTTTAGGTTGCAAAAAATATTAGCCTGCGCAAGTTTTACTTTATAACTTAATACGAATTTCTAGATCGGAGGTTTTCAACCTACGGGCCATGGCCCAGTAGTGGTTTTGGGATTTTGGGACAAAAATGGAACACTACGATTTTGGGACAAAAATAGGAAAAAATTTGAGAGCGATTAGAAGTAAAGACCTTTTTTTTTAGAGAACACTATGATTTTGGGACGAGAATTAAATTTTGTTGACCGAAGTGGGTCGTTAGGTTATCTTGGGTTAAAAAATGGGCGACGGTATGAAAAAGGTTGAAAACCACTGTTCTAGTGAATACCTTACGTAACAATATTAGTTGCTTTTATTTAAGGGGTCCACAATTTTTCGCCAAATTATCGAAAGAGTTCATGACACTTAAAAGGTTGGGAACCACTGGTGTAATAAAAAAGAAAAGTTAAAAATGCAGTGACCTGATGTTATGCAAAGATCACGCCACGATTCAAGGTTGTGTGATCTCACAATTATGATATTTTTCTTTTCATTTTGGTTTGGAAAATACAAGTAAAATAAACTTGTTTTTTTTTATTTGGTAACATTGTCACATTGGATTTAATAACACATAGAATTTAAACAGTGGGCCGCATGGAATTATTAAGTGAGCCGCGGGTTGGACGTCCCTGGTTTATCTAAATGGGTCAAAATTGACCCAAGTGGTACTTCTTGGTATATTTCCTTTTTTTAAGTTTTTATATTTTGTCAATTATGCATATATCATATAAAAGTATAAACCGAATTAAGAAAAGTCACTAAGTTTTGTTGAAAAACTTTTTCAGTGACTGAATAAAATTAATTTATAATCAAAAATGGGTCAAAAATGACCCCTTGGGGTTTCTAGTGTTAAAGGTAATAGTATTTGGGTGAATCGTGCAAAAAAAACTTTTAAAGTATGAAGTCTTTCATAAAATCCAACGTGACTACGAATTGCTGCCGCAGCCTATTAAAAAAATTGATAGTTCAAAGTACGCGCTTAATCTTCGTCCGGTGGCATAGGTACAATTGTAACTTTTGCGATTTCAAATATCCATAACTTTGTTACAACAAGTCGAAGATACCTGAAATTTTCTGACATTTTTACATTTTTGCATTTGTTTATGCTCGAAAAATTTTAAGCAATTTTGTTTACGCGTTCTCGGTATATCGGATCAAATTATTCTTATAATCATAACAGACGGCATAGATACAATTGTACCTATACCTCTTTATGTTAGGTAAGAATGCAAAAAAATACTTAGTCATGATCATTTAAAGAAAATTTTATTTTATTAAAACAAGGAAATCAGTCAATTTGTTTGTAACATAAGGAAATAAGCACAGGAAGAATAATTCATTCATTTTCACAAAGGATGCACATCGTTTTCGATACTGAATGTTCGTTACATACAGGTTGTCTGCAAACTACACAGCTTTTCCTGGTTTTACGTTGTTTCCTCATTCCGACTGTTAGCCTACTACGAGCTTCAATTGAGGGCAAACACAATATATCGGCAAGCTGTTTCAGAAACTTTCTTCGTTGGTCCTTTGCCCTAAACCTTGGGTTATGTTTTCTATAGATAATGTAACATGCCAAGCCAGTGACGTCAATCATATTGTAGAAAAATACAAGCGGCCACCTCAATGTTCGGGTTTTCACAGTGTATTCACCCAGCATTTTATCCATAGTATCAACTCCGCCTTTCGTTTTGTTATAGTAATTTAATACGTATCTTTGGCTTGCCTGACAGTATTTCTGCAACTTCTCCCGACTTGTGCAGAAGCATGACTGCTTTCTTTTTCTTTGGTACGTACATATGAACAGACAATTGCATCACGTTGGTAGGCAAAATTGGTTTAGTAAACGAGCCTTTCCTTGGTAGGCTGCATGTTCCTCGGAAGAAACCTTTTGCTTTTTCTGACTGTACCAACTAAAGTCATGTTACAGAATTTTATTACCTAGCTAACTCCATAGTTTGTTCGTCGATCTGCGCGGGTACTTTCGTTCTGCGCGGGTACTTTCGTTGTCAAATCTAATAAATCTCAGCATCATTTTGAACCGGTTACGAGACATAGCTGCTCGTACAAGAGGTAAACTATTCACTTTCCATATATCATATAGATTCTCATTGTTTTGTCTGTGTACGCCAGCAGCAATCAGAATACCAATAAATGCATGCAGCTCAGCTTCAGTAAATGGTTGGAATGTTTTTGATGGTGGTCGTCCGGAAGAATACGGAAACCTGCTTAGCAAATTATTGTTGAAAGCATTGCTAACTTTTTTGCCCTTTCGATTTGTTTCTCTTAGTGTAACGTCACAAATCTCTGTTCTCATTATGGACTTGAATAATTCTTCTGATGTAAACAGATTACTAGTTGCTGCAGACATACCCCTTTGACGCGAGATGTTACCAAATATTGTTTGTGCGCTTGGTAATGCATTACTACTCCATTCTGTTTCATCTTTGGCTATCCAGCTGCTATTGGTCTTATGAGACACAGGCTCATCCTCAACACTTTCGTCGGAGCTATACTCTTCTTCTTGTTCTATGATCACTTCTAGCTCAATGTCTGAATCGTCTGCAGTGTTGATATCAAAGTTCGCCGGTGGAATATAATTTTCATCATCTGCAACATATGAGTCTCTATATTTACAATCAGATTCTTCAAGCATCTGTCTCAATTTATCAGCTGTATATCTATAAAAAGGAAATAAAAAAATAAAATGACATAAAATAACATGTCAACAAGGAAAAGTACAAAATTAGTCTTGAGACCGTATTATACTAAGCTTCGCTCTTGTGCCTTTTCGGAGTTTTGGCCGTTAGATTTACCTCTACCTTCGCTCATGAAAATTAAGACGGTCGTTAAAAAATCAACAGCTTGCTAGAAAATAAATAATACACAACATTTTAAACAACCTCAAGATTATACGCCGTTAATAAATCGGACATTGTAGGATAAAAACTTAACTTAAAAAATAAAACTGTTATTTGTAACATTAATTGTAGAATTTTTAGGACGAAATAAAAGAATCACTTGATATTAGCTAAATTCACTGGAATTGATTGTTTGTTACTATTCATTAATGGACCCAATTTTTTTATGTACTGTATAACAATTTTTTTATCAACTGTTTTTGCCAATGATATAAAAACTAAATTTATACCATTATTAATGTTAATTTTAAGTCCTGAATTGTCCACTTAATGTTTGTTACATCAGTTTTTCATTGGAGTGACAAATCAATGTTGTGGTTGTTAAGTCCTGTGATTAGATTTCTGTCGGTTTGTCAAATATGCAAAATATTATTTTCATTGATCTTTGAAAAAATCAGCTTCATTTGCAATCAGCTGACTTTCATATAACAAATTGTGTAAAAAGCTGGTTTGCTTATTAACTTTTCAAAAAAAAATATACAGTATATGTATATACGAGGGCGTTCAAAAAGTAATGCAACTGATTTAATTTCTTGCAGAATTCAGTTAACTAACATCTGATTCTTTTACAGATTATAGATTGGTAACTAAGGTTTACAGATTTTGTAAAAAAAATAAGAGTTTGAATTACTGCAATCTGCAATTAAAATTTTAAGCAATCCCTCTATGTCTTTTTCGTTAGAAAGTAAAACTGGCATAATTGCCCCAAAGCAATCTCGGCAGAAGCAAAGAGTTGTTATTAAATTTCTACTGTTGGAGGGAGAAACAGCTCAGAAGATAAGCAGAAGGCTAAAGCAAGTGTATGGTGAGGGTGCAATAGACTACAGCACAGTGACGAGGTGGGTGAAGCAAATCAATGATGGACTGGTAGAACGCGAACCTGCTGAAAGCGATCTTTGCAATAGGCCAAGAAGCGGTAGGCCATCTTCTGCTCACAGTTCTGCTAGCATTGATCAGGCAGATGCATTGATTAAGGAAACAGACACATTACTATTAATGAGCTTGCTGAGTCATTAGGAGTAAGTGCAGGGAGTGCTGTAAAGATCATGGATACCCTGGAGTATTCAAAAGTGTGTGCAAGGTGGATCCCAAGGCAGTTCACAGAGGCTTATAAACAATCCTGCCTAGAAGCTTGTTCTGAACTTCTGGAGTATTGCCGTAGTGACAAAACCTTTTTGCAGCAAATAGTGATCGAAGATGAGACTTGGGTTCACCATTTCGAACCAGATTCAAAGAGAACATCAATGGATGGCATCATCCCACCTCACCACGCTCGAAGAAGTTCAAATCTTAGCAGTCTGCAGAAAAAGGGATGGTGACTGTGTTTTGGAATAGTATTGGTTTGATACTGATAGATTCATGTCCAAAGGAGCAACAATTAATTCAGATGTTTAAATCGATACATTAAAAGCTGAAAGCAAGAATACAAAGAGTTCGACCTGCTTTGGAAATGACTAAGGTTTTATTGCAACAAGACAACGCTAGGCCTCACATCAGCCTCAAAACCCGTGAGGTCATCAGGTCCTTTGGCTGGACAACAATTTTACATCCCCCATATTCGCCAAAACTGGCACCATCTTCCATTTGTTTGGGCCCCTCAAAGCAAGTGTGAGGGGTCGAAAGGAATTTTACAATAAAAGATTATGTGCACTCGTTAAAAAGTACGAAAAAGCGGTTAGGAAAGCGGGAGATTGCATCGAGAAGTAACAATGAAATGCTCGTGCTATATACTTTCTTGTGATGCACGATTTGTGTACCTTTAAAGCTCAATGTCATGAAAAGAAACTTGGTTGCATTACTTTTTCAACGCCTCTCGTATATATATATATTTTTTTAAAACAAAAACTTTAATCTTTTGTATAATGGTGAGTTTCAATTATTTTAAATAAAATTGTATAAAAGTTGCAGAAACTTTGCTGACAATCACATACCATGGTTTGAACTTCGCAACATCTCGAATCGAGTGCCAAAAATATATCGAACTCAAATTCCATTCACGGATCGGATGATTTGTGCTTCCACTGTTGGCTCCAAAAGTGATATTGTGAACGTTTGCACTGGAGACGGCGGAGGTCCTTTGATTAGAGAGGTAAGCTAAAGTAAAAAAATCCTTAACATCTAATTTAACTGAAGCGAAGAAAATGGTAAAAACCAAACAAAATTGTAAATCTTATTCCTAAAAAGTTTTCATAGCAATTAATAAAAACTTTGAGAAGAAAGGTGCAAACAACGTGTTGTTCTTTACTATTTAAAGCGTCTATTTGTTAATTATAATTTTTTTGCGGAGTAAAGCAAAACGAATGAAACAGCATTTTCAACCGAAAACAAATAAACACATGTTCTGACCTGTTATTACACAACAACACATGTTGGTTGAAAAGCAGCAACGACCAAAAACTACTCGTTTTTACGATATATACATCGAATTACACAGTATATTTTTTTATTTTTATGTGTTTAGCACCGTCAGAATTATTAAACATTGAAAAACATCTAGGATTAAAACTGCTCTGGATCTCATAATCAATGACATAGGTTTCAGCGAACTTCGAATATCACCAAGATTATGAAACCCAAGATTATAGCATTTGTCGTTAAATTTTTAATCATTTGTTTACAGTAAACATAACTAATCGTTATCAATCAATCAATATTTTTCATAATTCAGTTTCAAGACAATACAAATAAAAGCATCAACAGTATTTCAAGTATTTTCGAAAGTATTTTTTTAAATTAAACTGTTGAAGTTAACTTTTTTTAATCAGAGAATGTTCAAAAAAGATTTATTTAGTTTTCGTTAACAGATTTTCTACGATGGAAAACAAAAACAAGGTTGTTGGATACAAATTGGAATACTCAGTTGGGGGTGGGGTTGTGGGCAATTTGTTGGAGACCCCCCAAAGCAGATTCCTGACTTCTTCACAAATGTATTGAAATTTACTTCGTGGATCGCAAGGAATATCGCAGAAGATGATGATTAAAGCATGATTTAATATTGCATTCTAATTAATGTATAATATAAATTCCAATTTTACCCTGTATGAATTGTTTAATGTGTATATAAAAATTAAAATAAATCTCGTAATCACAACGATTGTAGAAAGTTTTGTTAATTCAAATTTAACAAAATCTTTAAAGCAATTAAAAAGTTTTCAAAGAGTTATTTCATTTTTACGCAGATTTGTTTGAGCTGGTGTTAGGTTTTATGCAACCGTATTGTAAAGAGTCATTAAAATTAACTTATTTTTAAAAATAAATCCAAAAAAGTTTGTGTTTCTTTTAACAGCAAAGTTGCATCTTTTTTAACTTGAAGTCACGCGTTGCCATCATTGAGAAGAAAGTGAAAATGAT
The DNA here is from genome assembly GCA_963680785.1 of Diplosoma virens. Lineage (NCBI taxonomy): Eukaryota > Metazoa > Chordata > Ascidiacea > Aplousobranchia > Didemnidae > Diplosoma > Diplosoma virens. The sequence goes on along the minus strand of OY796886.1, from coordinate 33,108,715 downwards.
GCAGTTAACACATCATAAAAAATAATTTCTTCAATAAAAAACCTCCAAATAATTTCATGCATATTTTTTTACAAATAACGTAAAGCCAATGTAGGATTTTTACAGTTTAAAGCAGTGGGCTTTTTCCTTTTTTTCTGCGCCCAAAGGCGATTTGGCGGGATCGCGACCCCAAAAAAAGGGCGGTGCCCAGCTTTTATTCCAGCTTGAAAAAATATTATTTTGTCATTTGAATGCAAAGCAAGGACGAAAAACAATTATTCCTTTAAATTAAAAGCAAAAAAAGTTTTTTTTGAAGGTAAAATTAATATTAAAAAAGAATTGTTCAAATACAGAGCAACTTTACTTCTAATTAAAAGACAAAAGTTACTTTATAAAACTTTATTTCTGAGGCATAAGCTTCACTATTTGTAAACCTAAACTTGCCTATGACTAGATCCATTTTCAGTAGTAATTGTTTAAATCCCACTGCTTTCGATGCACAAATATCGAAGCTTTAAATGTGCTGAAAGGAACTACAGTATTTTGAAATATATAGATAGAAAACTAATGTAGTAAATTAAAAAAAAAAACTAGAAAGAAAAAGACACCAATAGTAAGTCGGCAGCGTGGTCGCGTGATTAGAGCGCCGTGATTGCGATTGACATGGTCCCGGTTCAGAACTTACTAGCGCCATTCTGTTGTGTGCTTTGGAAAAGACACTTTTCCCTGCTTGGTGGTTGGCTGTAAATTTATATCACATCTCTATAAAACTAAAAAACAAAAAAAACTTGCAAGCGGACAGCAATATCTTGTCATCTTCGGAAGCAGGTCGGGGTAATTGCATGCTCTAAATATAGCTCCTCCGTCGCTTTCCTGCAAGTCAGAAGGATAAATATAGAGATAAAATGAAAAATGATTGAGCAATAAGTAAGCAAAAATATACTATAGATTGGACATAGAAGGTTTAGCGAATTTTGCGTAGAGTGGCGGATAAGACAAAGATATAGCGGATTTGGCGTAATTTACCGGACTTGTTAATATAAAACGCTTTGTAGTCTGGAAAACAAACAATGTCGTTAAGACAAGTAATCGTTAAGACAAATATAAATAAACATTTTTTACCCTCAGAAGTTTGAAATAAATGTCAAAAAATTATCCAGAGCCACGGGCGACGGAGATGAAGCGTCGCTCACTGGAATTGTACTGAGCTAAGATTGACCATATGGTGATTGCGATTGCCATATGGTGGAAACCAGAAAAAAGACAAAGGACGCAAATAAAGCATAAAGAAAGAAAAGCAATAGATACAAATGCAGCATAACGGATTAAAAGTAAAAAAAAGAGAATATTGGATGCAGCACTATCAATTTATAAAAAAGTAACTTTGAAGTTTAAAAAGCGTATCGCTGAATACTATAAAACAGACTAAATTTTTAATATTTTAATTGGTAATTAAATACAAAGCAGTGTTCAATTGCTAATGATACGAAAGTGCAAAATAGTATTAAGAAAAAGCTGTTTTACTTGGTCTACGAATATTTTTGATAAGCCCAAAAAGATTGAACGCCCTTGTGTAAGTAAAGACCTTTTTTTATTGGTCATTAATTCAGACTAAAAAGATTTTCACCTTTAAAATTAAATGAAAATCTTTTTTGGGTCTTCACTAGATTTTCCAATACATATTTTCTCCAATACGCTACAATTAGCGTTTGTTGAGAGCGCCTTTTTAACAAAAAAGTGCTGTTTTTTAAAAATTTGCTTTCATTTTATATAATTTTTTACTGTTAATTGTTTCGTGGAACTTTTAGAAAAACGTTTAGTGACCTCCTGGTCCGAAATGAAATTTTACAAACTTTTTTGGATTTAATTTTGGTCCAGATAACATAATTGTAGAGGCAGATATAATAGTTCAGTTCAGTTTATTTATTTCCATAAGCTTGAAAAAAGCACGTACATAATAATAACTAATTATAAAAGTGACAAATCTAGATTTGCTCATGGAGGAGACAGTAAAAGAAACACAAATGTCATCTAAGTTAGCTGCCACCACATTAATCAAATTTAAAAATTACCACAGTCACAGTTAATGTTTACATATTGATATATAAAGAAACATGAAATATAGACACATATTAAAACCAAAGCATCAAAAAAAAAACAAACTAGAGTATACAGAAAAAAATATATACACACAAAAAAGCACAAAAAAAATCTTAGTTGCATGAAATGAGTACAAGCTTTTTCATATTCGTTTTTGAATTGATGTTTTCAAAGTATTTTTAAATTTTTTGAAATTTTGTTCCATATTTTAGGTCCTGCAAATATAATCATATTTTATCTAAGTTTGTTTTTATTGAATGTAAATAATGGTTATTTTTTATGACTAATCTAGTTTGATGTTTATGAATGAATTTATCCCGGTGATTGGTCGGATTTGACTATCAATGCTCCAAACTCCATTGCTTATGTTGTAGATTGTCATTGCAACCTGCAATTTGTAAATACCATTAAGTTTCAGTAGTTGTAATTTTATAGATAATGGGTCTGACCTGATTGTGTTACCGCTGTTTGTCATAATTCAAGGTACTATTTTTTGTATAGTTATTAATGGTTGAAAAGTTTTTGTGTCAGCCTTTCCCCAACTGGTGATACAATACTTCAAAGGAGGATATAATAGACTATAATACAGCCTTTTTAAAGTTTTAGTATCTGCGTATTTTTTCAATTTAGATATAATCCATGCTCCTCTGCATAGCAATTGGTATTTAAGATTTATGTAGTTCATATGATTTTCCCACCTTATTTTGTCATCAATCATTATTTCTAAATATTTAGCACATTGCTGACGAGCACTTTCATTTTCATTAATTTTTACCACAAAAGGGAAGTTATTTAATTTTTTTTTGTTAATGTCAGGTAGTTGTTGGTCTTTTTGTAATTAATAGTAAGTTTATTTGTTCTCATTCAGTTTTCAACTTTAAATAATTTTGAATTAATATCATATTGTAGACTATTTGAACTTTTATAACAAGAGATAGAACTGCACCATTAGCGTAAAGGTTTACATTTAATTCAGTTGCTTGGTGCAGGTCATTCGCATTCGCTTGAAATGTCGCTAAAAGACTGACGTGCTTTTCTTTCTCTTCTGCCAGATGATTTTTTAAGTCAGTAGTGGCTCTCAATACCGCTATGTCCAGTGAAAGAAAACAGAACAAAACAGATAATTAAATGAAATTTATGAACATATAACAGAAATATTGGATGAAATTAAAACTTTACAAAAAGAAGTTTCAGCGAACAAGGACGACATAGAACAACAAAAAACGAGAATATCAAGCTAAAGCAAGCCACAAATTTAAACATATTCAATATAGAAAACTCAGAACGATATCCAAAACGTGAGAATATACAAATCTATGAAATTTATGAGTAACCTTCATAGAATTGTAGGGATAGGCTTAGCATACGTTTCAATTTTGGCCGGACAGTCCCGAATTTTAGGACTTTATCCCGCCCGGTTCGCCAGAATTCAAGATTGATTCAAAGTAAAGACTCCTTTTTTTTTTAGAGAATATTACCTTTCAGGAACGAAAATCATAAAATTTGAGACTGATTCAAAGTGAAGACCTTTTTTTAGAAAACACTACTTTTTATGAAGGAAAATCAAAAAAGTCGAAACTGATTCGGAAGTGAAGACCTTTTTTTTAGAAAGCACTACTTTTTAGGGACGAATTTTTTTCTATTAACGTACAAAAAAAGAAACAAATTTTTGTATTCAAAATCCAAACTAAAAGAAACTAATGAGTTTAGCTACGCGTAAATCACTCTTCGATCAAAACTCTTCTTGGCAACTTTTCGATCGAAATTATTCAACTATATCAAAAATGAATGTGATAGTGAGTTTGTGCTTGTACATACATATTAATATAATGGCAGAATGCGTACTAAAGGGTCTGCGCTTAAACACAGCAAGTTAAACAATGAGAGAAAAGACGAAAAAATTGATAATTGGCTTATTATAAACTCACCCAACGATTTGTTTTAGTTTAACCTAGATCTTGACTTCGAGAAACTTGACTATAAGCCATTGCTAATCAATACTTAAAAGAATTAGCCAATGTGCTTTAACTACGTGTGTTTGAGTGTATATGCGCTGCTAAATATCTAAGAATGGATTTACAAGTCAATTGTATTGCTAGTTCGGCACAAATCTTTAAAAACAACTTAATTACTTGTGATTCCTGTTCACAGCAATATCATAACTGCTTATATCATCAGCCACTTCTCAAGCTAACTACTAATTTATTAAACCAAAGTTATGCCAGTTGCTCAGTAGTGTAAAAACAGATGTCTTCTTTAGTTCAAGCGAACCTGATTCAAATCTAACTTATAACGAAGTATTCGAAAATTGTCTTTATTGTAATAACAAGTCATTCAATAGACTACAGAAAAAGTCAACTTAACGATCTGCTGATTATGCACTTTAACATTTGTAGTTTGCACAAAAATATACACGTTTTAATTACTTACTTAGCGGGACTTGCGCGTTTACCTGATGTTATAGGAGTAACTGAAACTAAATTAATAAGTGGTCTAACCCAGGGCTTCTCAAACTGTGGGTCGCATAAAAAAATTTTGGGGTCGCGAACAAATTGGCTTTTTCAGCTTTGTGCCGCGAATTTTTATTATCTTATTGACCCCTAAAAATAATTCATTTAATGTTCTGGGCAACTTCAACATAAACTTAATGCAAACTAACAACAATTTGGTTGAAAGATATTTCAAGAACGTATTGAGCTCCTCATGCAAATGTGCAATTGATTTACCTAATCGCATTACCGAAAACTCTAAAACTCTAATTGATCATATTTATGTTAATGAAAACAAATATTCCTATGTTAATGGAGTTATTCTCAATGACCTTAACGATCCTTTTGGCACCTTCACATTTATTTCATTGGGCCAGATGGTAGGGTCCTTTCTCGCAGCCTGGGCCATGAGTAAGTCTGTTCATTGCTGTTAAAATGACAGACTGAAACCAAACCTACCAAAATGAAAAGGTATCCACCCATTCCGATGTTCAGTGTGGGTCTGCTAGTCGGCAAACGTCCTTCTCAGGACGGGGCAATGTCAGGATAAAACTGCCCTTTTCAGGGCACATTGCCAACAAGTTCCGAAGACCCACTATTCTTCAGCTGAACATCGAAGGCCTTACTGCAAGCAAGATGAACGTTCTTCATCATTTCGCTATGCAGTTTGAGGCACTTGTCATCCTACTGCAGGAGACCCACTGCATTGATGCAGAGAACTTGGTACTTCCAAACTACCAACTAGCTGGGTCTTCTTTAAGCAGGAAGCATGGCCTTGCTACGTTTGTTCACGAGCGACTGAGATACACGCTTTTGGACCAATCTCCGCTAACATCGGAGATCGAGTGGCTGTGTGTGGACGTTGATGGCTATAAAATAGTCAACGTCTACAAACCACCGCCAACGCGATTGTGAACCCTGGATCTCTCAGTGTTTCCTCACTGTTGTCTTTACGCTGGCTATTTTAACTGTCGTCATGCTGATTGGGGCTACGACGACAACAGTCCGGACGGTGAATGCTTGGCTGGCTGGGCAAGTATTAATTGTCTTGCCCTCCTATATAATGCCAAGGACGCTGCCAGTTTTTATTCCGGCCGCTGGAACACTGGCACCAATCCAGATCTAGCTTTTGCCAGCGTAGGTCCAAACAATCGCTTACCGGATAGACGTGTCCTTGAAAAGTTCCCCAGGCCACAATATCGACCTTCGCTTATTACACCACCAAGGTTTGCTATGGCAGTGCCAAGCATGCCTGTTAAGCGATGGAACTTTCGTGTCACAAACTTTGTTCGGGAATCCCAAAGGACCAGTTGAGCTAGGTAACCCGAATACCTGCGCTGAAACAAAGCTGTGTCTAAATTTTATTTTATTCCGGCTCAAGATGTAGTCTTGCTATGAGCCTGACGGTTTATACAGTTGATTTGACGAAAGCTCGGATTGGTTTTGTTAACCCTTAGATGCAGGAATGGGTCTGGGAGGCCCGGCAAGGATTTTTTTTTTAATTTATGTCGATCCTATTTAACATATGGCTGAGGTGTTCCAGGTATTCTTCTGCAACTTATGCCAGATTGCTTTCGTGGATTGATCCAGAAAAAAAAACCTTCGAGGTGGGAGGGGCACCCGTTTCATTAGACTATGCTAAATTTTTGGGGTGCCACTTTCGCTTGGACTTCCAGTTTTTTTGCTTTGCCTCGATCGTTTTACGATATTAGGCAGATATTTTTCGGAGTATGTCTCTTTTGCTACTTGTTTCTATCATTTTTTTCACAGCCTAATTTTAACAAAAAATCTCTACTGCCTCTAGTGGCCATTTACTTAGATTAGCACGTGGTCTTTGCTTAGGTTGTGAACGTAGAAAAACGTTTGACTGAAGTCAGATCGTTAGTAATTTTTGCTTGTTAGTATTGCGGTTTGTTTCTAATGAAGATGGCCAAGCGTAAAGGTGATAAGCTAACGCTTGACGAAGTAGAAGATATGATTGAAGAGGGTGTTTTGAGCGTAGACGAAGAATCAGAATGTTCAGAGGATGAAGATTTTGAGCCAGTCTCTAGCAATTTGCCTTCATCGTCTGAGAGTTCAGAGGAATCAAGCGATGACAGTTCTGATGAAGACAATGAACCGCACACAGAAATCGCTAATCGGACTGGTCGCAATGGCACATATTGGAGATCGGATACCCCTCCTCCAAGTAGGACCCCAAGGCATAATATTATGCATGAACAGCCAGGCCCTAAACGGATTGTAATAGCAAATTCTCCATCCAATGCATTAGAACTGTTTTTATCAGAAGAGATTCTGGATGAGGTGTGTAAATGCACAAACTTGGAAGGAAGGAGAGTGGCGAGTAGTAGAAGTAAGCGGTGGAACAATGTATCTAAGGAAGAACTTCTAGCTTATTTTGGGCTTGTACTTCTTGCTGGCTCTGAAAAGCAGTGGGACGTATCAACACGCGAGTTGTTTGGGAATAACTTCTCAAACCCTATGTACAAGGCAACCATGTCTGTAGAAAGATTCGAAGACATCCGTCGCTTTTTGAGGTTTGATGACAAAAGAACGAGAGAATTCCGCCTGCAGACAGACCACATGGCAGCATTTAGATATATTTGGAAACTTTTTATTTCAAACTGCAAAAAATGGTACAGTCCACACGAATGTGTTACTATTGATGAGCAACTGGTGGCTTTCAAGGGACGATGTAGATTTCTTCAGTATATTCCAACCAAGCCAGGAAAATACGGCATAAAAATCTTCTGGTTATGTGATTCGATAACAAACTATGGCTTCAACGGAAGTGTTTATACTGGTAGACAACCAGGTGAGGAAGTGAAGAGAAACGTGGGTAGTAGTATTGTGCATGAACTGTGCTCCCCTTTGCAGCACAGTGGTCGCAACGTAACCGCAGACAACTTTTTCACAAGCGTGCAATTGGTTGAATCCCTGCTGAACAAAAACCTAACATTAGTTGGGACCCTTCGACAAAATAAACCGGATATACCCCCGATCATGAAAGCAAGTAAAAGTCGGGAACGGTACAGCACTGAGTTTGGCTTCAAGGGTAACACCACTATGGTAAGCTATGTACCAAAGAAAGGAAAGGCGGTTATAATGCTGAGTACTATGCATCATAACAAAGCTATTGATGAAGGCAGTTCAAAGAAAAAGCCAGAGGTAATACAATACTACAATGGTACCAAAGCAGGAGTGGACACCTTCGACCAAATGATTCGCACATATAGTTGCAAGCGGCAGAAAAAAGATGGCCAGTAGTGATGTGGTACAATTTGCTGGATGTTGCTGCGCTAAATGCTTTCCTCATCTTTTCAACACAGAATTCGGAATTTTAAGTAGGAAAGACCCACAAGCGAAGATTGTTTCTGCGAAATCTCGCAAAGGAATTGGTAATTCCACAAATGAGAAGGCGACCGAGAGTGACTACAAACCTACGGTCAACTGTACTTGTGGCAATGGAACGATGCGGGGTCAGAAGAGAAGAAAATGTAGGGACTGTTTGCGAGACACCTGTAACCAAGCGAAAACGTTGCCACTATTGCCCTTCGAAAAAAGATCGTAAAAGTGCTATGGTATGCAAGAAATGTAACAAAAACGTGTGTAAGGAACATAGTCATGTCGTTTGTAACAATTGTCTGTAAAATGCTGAGTCATTTGTTAACTGTCTTGTTATTTTAGTACGTACATGTCTCCAGAGTGAGTTTTGGATTTGATTTTCTTTCTGATTTTGTACATAAAGTTATGCACTGAAACCAAAATAGATAAAACATACTTCTACAATACTGTACTTTGAGTGTGAATGCTCCAATATATACCAACAAACACAACCGCGAATGAAAACATACTCCTTTAGAACGGGTGGGCCTCGGAGGCCCGGTTTCTGCATTGGTGGGTGTTCATAGGTTCCTGCATCTAAGGGTTAAAGACCCTTCTTCACAACAAACAGAGACCATTGTGTCTAATAAGAACGAATTTATTACAAAAATCACGTCCGACGAAACTTCTATTCCACGCTTTGCGAAACTGCAAAGCGAAATCAACACTATAACTCGACTCAATCAACACAAATAATTCTACCTCTGTAGAACAAAACTGCCAACCACTGGCACAAAACAAATTTAACACTCGACGACCAATACAAAAACTAACGGGCCTTCCGCGCCAAACCAATTACTTCCACTCGAGTCGTCTCAAAATCACATCTAATCTTAATAATTCGCTACGCATCGGCTTTATATAGAAATCAAAATCACATGACGTAAACTTTCTCGTAAATTCGAGATTTAGCCAGAACTTCCTGGAGAGATCGTTACGCGAATATTCTACTACGTTCGAGATAGCAAAGCTTGAACAAAACATATTACGTCATATTGTCGAGCGAAAGAGAAAAAAAGGTACATGTATCGAGCAATAGAACAAATTGGATGTATATCGCAAACAGCGCTCAAAGAGCCGCATTTATTCTCTTATAATAAAACTACGAATTGCTTTTAACGGGGATAAACTACATCGTTATGATTAAAATTATGAATGAAGTTTGATATTCCGCAAGGCCAAATGCAGTCACTACATTGCTTTGACGAATAAATTCGCAAAGACTTTGTTGCCGCCTGATTCACTTGATGTGGATGCGGCTTACCAGGACTTCTGTAACACCATTAAGAAAGCAGCCAAAAAGACTATCCCACGCGGGTATCGAAACAACTATATTCCGTGTTGGGATGCAGAGTGTAAATTCCTCTATAAAACCTTTCTGCAGTCTCCTCAGAGACACGACTCGAGCTTGGCTGCTACAGCTCTGCTTGCCAAGCTTGACAGAAAGCGGAGGGATCGATGGTCCGAAGCAGTTCGGAGCATCGACTTTTCACACTGTAGTCGAAAAGCGTGGAGTAATTTGAACAACCTTACTGGTAGGTCACGACACTCTCCTCGTCACTGTCCCGTTTCAGCCGATGCTATTGCATCTCAGCTGGTTAGAAATGGGAAATACGAGGCTGTTGATCGCAAGTCATCTCGACTTGTCTCTCAAGAAGTATTTGACCTTTGGAGGGCCACAACACCAAACGCAGTAAATATCTCTGACAATTTTTCACAGAGTTGCTGCTGCCCTCCAACATTTAAAACCAAGTAAAGCTCTGGGTCCTGATTCCATCTGCTCAGAGCTTATACTCCATGCCGGAGCTGCTTTGAAGTCCTGGTTACGTGACTTCATTTCTTCCTGTTTGCGCCGACTCAAAATTCCCAAGATCTGGAGAAGAGCGCTCGTAGTCGCAATCCCCAAACCAGGAAAGCCCGTGGGGGACCCAAAAAGTTATCGACCGATATCTCTGCTCTGTGTCCCCTACAAGATCCTTGAGAGGCTTATCTACGCCCGCGTTGAACCGTTAATCGATTCACTGCTCCCTAAAGAGCAGGCTGAGTTCCGACGCGGGAAGTCAACCGTAGATCAAGTTGTTCTGCTAACCCAGAACATTGAAGATTCTTTTGAGGCTAAAAAGAAGGCCAGTGCCGTATTTATCAATTTGACAGCTGCTTATGACACTGTCTGGCACTGTGGCCTTACCTGCAAGCTGTTGAGGCTTCTTCCGGATAAGCACATGGTCAAAATGATTATGGAGCTTGTCCGAAATCGACGTTTCATCCTTACCACCGGTGACAGCAAGCAAAGCAGGCTACACCGTCTTAAAAACGGCGTTCCTCAGGGATCGGTCTTGGCTCCCCTCCTATTTAACATCTATACGTACGATCTTCCTTCCATGATTTCCAGAAAGTTTGCTTATGCTGATAACCTAGCATTGTTGCATTCTTCTGGAAAGTGGAAGGACTTGAGGGGACTTTAAGTCAAGACATGTCTACACTTTCAGCGTATCTCCAGACTTGGAGGTTGAAGCTTAGTCACACTGAAACGGTGACGGCAGCCTTTCACTTAAATAACGCCAAACGTGAGCTAAAGGTCTACAACAATGGTAGACTTCTACCGTTCTGTCCAACCCCTACTTATCTTGGGGAAAACTGGACAGATCGCTCACGTTTCGTCACCATTTAGTGGCATTGCGCAAAAAACTATCCTCGCGCGTCACACTGTTGAGGCGACTCGTGGGCTCGGGATGGGGTTCTGGTGCTAAAACACTACGCATAGCCACCTTATCTCTAGTCTACTCAACAGCTGAGTACTGTGCGCCAGTCTGGTGTAGTGCTCACACTCGCCTCATCGACAGTGTCTTGAATGACGCCTTGCGCATAGTTACTGGATGCCTGCGTGCCACTCCAACGGACCACCTACCTGTACTCTCAGGCATCCAGCCATCTGAGCTTCGCCGACTGGGAGCGACACTCTCCTTGGCTCACCGTGGATCTCTGGACCCGGATCATATCTTGTATGGTCTTTTAAGTGGGTCCTCAGATACTCACCAAGTGAGATTAAGATCCAGACGCCCGTTTGTGCCAGCTGCGCGGAATCTTTTGGACAACCTTGCCAGACTTGGCATTTGCGCTTCTGAATGGACAAATCACAAATGGAACGCGGAGTACTGTGAAAATGCTTCCAGGCTCCGTGCTTTTGTGCCCGGGACCGGTTCCAGGCCTGTTGGGATGGGCTTACCCCGAGCAGCTTGGGTTAAGCTCAACCGCCTGCGGACTGGTGTTGGGCGATTCCATTCGTCCATGCACAAATGGGGTCTCGCTCCTTCACCGAATTGCGAGTGTGGCGCCTCTGAGCAAACCGCAGACCATGTACTAACAGCGTGCCCTATACATCGGGCACCACATGGAGCACAAGGTCTGACGGTTTTGGATGACGAAACTCGATGTTGGCTTAATAACACCACTGCCAGCATCTGATTCAGGCAGTGCAGCAGTCTGGGATAGTAAAAGGATAAACTCTCGGCCCCAGTCCTGTTTGTGTCTGACCTGAAGTGAATGCCCTTCAAACGATGACGACGACGACGACGATTTATTTCAACCAAAAAGTTAAGCAAAACAAAACCTGAACTATTAATTATTGGTGACATGAGTGATTTTAGTTATGAAATGTGTTAGAAATATTAAGAACCGCTTGCGAATTGAGAATTTCGCTGAAAGCGACTCCGTAAACAAACAATTTAAAACCTTTCATGAGATGTTTTACGCATGTATTGACAAATTTGCTCCCACCAAAAAAAACTTTCTCAAAAAGAAAAGCGAGTTTACGTTAAGCCTTGGCTGTCAAAAAACATTTTAAAATCAATAACCGATAAAAATACAGGGTGTCCATAAATTATCGTTATAATTTTCAAAGTTTGTCAAAAAAAATTTTTTTTGAGATATTTTGATTTGATTTGTTTTTTAGAGAAGGAAAATGCTTCAAGTTTTTTCTTTCTTAACAGGTACTTGTAGAGATAATTAGGTTTAAACTTACAATTTATTTAGTGATTAAGCAGAATATTTTTGAATTTAGTAGCAAAAGTAGAGTTCATGAAAATATACCATTTACAAGCCTATTTGGCAAAAATGAAAATCAATTTGGCAGAAATGAAATTCAATTTGGCAGAAATGAAATTCAATTTAACGGAAATGAAATTCAATTTGGCAGAAATGAAATTCAATTTGGCAGAAATGAAATTCAATTTGGCACAAATGAAAATCAATTTGGAAGAAATGAAATTCAATTTGACATTAATGAAACTTATATCCTGTTTCTTAATTGCTATTTTCATATTTTGAGATAATTTTAAAAAATTTTCTTTTTTAAATTTTTATAATATACATGTATATAGTTTTATTAGTAACAAATAATATAAATATATACATATATAGCGACCCCATCGGAGACCCTATATTTAGACCCAATATTATGGAGACTTAATATATATTATGGAGATCTAATATATATTATGGAGACCTAATAATGGAAACCTAAACTTATAGAGACTATATATTTTTTTTTTGGAGACCTAATTTGGAGACCTAATATTATTGATTTGTATATACTTATATGCTTTTATGCAAAAAAGTCATATTAATAACAATATTACAGTATATATATATTTATATATAGATAATATAGAGTCTCTATATATATTAGGTCTCCAAATTAGGTTTCTATAATATATGTATATACTCTCTATAATTTTAGGTCTCCATGATTAGGTCTCCATAATATATTTTAGGTCTCTTTAATATACGTAATATATAAAGTCTCACTAATCTATATATAGATATTAGGTCTCCATAATTAGGTCTCCATAATATTAGGTATAAATATATATAGGGTCTGCGATGGGGCCGCTATATATGTACATATTTATATTATTTGTTACTATATAATGAAACTATATACATGTATATTACAGGGTAGGGCAAAAGTCCTGTTACAAAATTTTGTGTCAATTTTAGCACTAATAAATTTAACTAAAAAGCTAACCTACCTTTATCAATTTATTCAAATATATACCTAGTTCTTGTTTTTCAGAAAAGTCTTAAGTATACACTGTGCAATGTTGCTAGAATTAAAAAAAAAATTCATTTTTGAGCACCACAAAAAAGGATTTAGCCCACCTGAAATTTTTAAACTAGGAAAAAAAATTGAAATCAACCGAATGCTGATCAAACGAACGATTGATCAATTTGAGGAAATATCCTCAATCACAGACAGACCTCGATCAGGACGCCCTCGCAGCTCAAGAACACCTAATCTGATTAAAAGTGTAAAAGAAAAAATCAGGCATAATCCGAGAAAATCGATGAGAAAAATGGCAAAGGAATCAAAAATATCACCAAGAACTATGCGCAGAATTTGTCACAATGATTTTAAGATGTCACCCTACAAGCTGCAAAAGAGGCAGCTCATTTCGGGGCCCACAATTGAAAAGAGACTGGCCAGAAGCAAAAACTATTGTTGAAACGACTCAAAAATGGCACGCTGCAAAATTTTATCTTTAGTGATGAGAAGTTATTCATTGTGCAACAGGCGCACAATCACTAAAATGATCGAGTTTTGGAAAAAACCTTAGATTAAATCCCTGCCAATACAAGGAAAGTCTTCAGAACACAAAAACCTGCTTCAATGATGGTGTGAACAGCAATTTCTGAAAAGGGGAAATCCCCTCTGGTTTTTGTACCCTCGGGGGTTAAAATTAACAAAGAACTGTACATAAAGGATATTTTAGAGGGGGCTTTAATAACATGGTGCAAATCTCTCTATGGTGAAGACAATTGGACACTACAAGACGGAGCAACAAGTCACACAGCTCGGGTGACTCAAGCGTGGTGTGAAAAGAATTAGTAAAGAGGAATGGCCTCCTTCTTCACCAGATCTCAACCCTCTGGACAGAGGTGGGCAGAGCGCAACTTCTGCAACTTGCACAATTGTGGAAGTTGCGTTGCGCTTTCATACTTTTTTGAAAGCGTTGCGCTTTAGTGCGCTGCGCATTAAGGAATAAATAAATCAATTGCGCTTTATTGGGCTGCGCATTAAGGATTAAACCAATCGATTGCGCTTTATTGCGCTGCCCTCTTACTTCGGAAAAGCGCAATATTTTTTAGTTGTTTTTTTAATGTAGGCGACCCGTGGCGAACTTTATTGCAGGCATTTCATTTTGCGTCTCAGCGAACTGACAACGAAATGCTATTGGTTCTCTAAATTGGTAAAACGAAAAGCGATTGGTTTTCTAACTCTGTATACGCCCTTCTTTCAAGACCCGACGATGGTCATGAGATTGCACAAGTCATAAGTGACTTAAACCTCATGTGACATCATAAGACCTCATGTGACTTTTGATATACGGGCCGAGGTTGAAATCGGCAACTCACTTAAGTCGTTGCCAGTGGACGACTGAGTCATTGTGATTAAGCAAGCTATGGAAGCTTATATAAAGAGTATCTCTGTTTATTAAATGTAAAATAATTTGATTAACGTACGCTCGGCAAATGTAGTAATTTTGTCATAACTTTTGGTTTATTTAGACAAAGCATCAAATCGAATTTAATGCCTTTTTAACGCCTATTGACGAGGTTTTAGCAGTTGTTACTGTGAGCGCTTTATCTTTGAAGATGTCTGTTGATTTCTGACCGACGAAACGTCAGTTTAAATAAAAATACCTTGCTAAATTTTGGTGTTGTCACTGCTAAGTCAGTTTATCATCGGTTCAAATGATGAGTTTACATAAAAAAATAAAAGTAGAAATCTTAGCTTATAGGCGAATTTTTTTTATAAGATATTTCGAAATTGGCGAAGTGGTCATGTACTCGTAGATATTAACAATAAAAGTTATAAAAGTTATGCATCATCAAAGCTAAATAAATATCTTTTCCCAGTTGATTAAATTGTTGTAAAAACAAAGCCTGTCGGACAGTTGTCACACTAGGCCGTCAAATTATTTGTGAACAAAAAAATTTGAGCCATAAAAGATTGCAGAAAATGAGTAAAGTGAACCATGAGAGCTAAATTGGAAGTTGTATTTACATTAATTTGCTTTTTAACAATAACATTGTTTTAAAAGATGTACCCAATTTGGAACAGTTGGTACATTGTAGACCACAGTTCCAACATTTGTAAGGTAGAAACTTATATTTTCTATTATTTCTTATTTGGTGTAAATCAATAAAGTGCTTAGTAAAGTATAGTTTTTATATTTGTTTGTTTTATACTGTAATAAATCATGATTTTCTATGATCATATCAGTGTACCTTTTTTAGCTAGCCTATTTGTCAGTAATTAAATTGAAATCATGGCTGAAAAAGTTGTCGCTAATGTGGAAGCTCTTTCTACTTCAAGTGATGGTGATACAACAGGTAATTTTGTTATAAGCATTAGGACTCGTTTCCACAACGAGTGTGGAATGAAACATTCTTTCTTTCGTCATTGGTCTTTTCGCGCTTAACCCTATTCCGACTGGGCTTTTTGAAAACTTTGTACGACCGGGGGGCGAAAAGTGCCCGCGCTTTTTGCTTGCTTTTATCTCAACAATTACTAGCGCTAGAATTGTAATTCAAGTTTGTATAGAAAAAAATTTTATACTCTTTTCATAGGTGGGCACGGTACTTCTTAAAAGTACCGCGGTACCGGTACTCGGTACCTTGCTAAAATTTTACCGCGGTACCGTTACGGTACTAAAAAAGTACCACGGTACCGGTACTCGTTACTTTTGAATAAGACGAATTAATGGTAATGACTGAAACTCTATCATACATTGGATTTTATTTGACATTTAAAAATTGTATTTAACAAAGCAAAAACAATATCGTACGTATCGAACTGTTCACTTTCAAAAATCAATTATGCTTTGGATTCAAAAAACATGCAGTGAATATGTTTTTGACTTGATTTTTCGCATAAAATATGCCTTGGATATATGAAAACCCTAATGAATACGTTGTCTTCTGCTTTGTTTTTTTATATTAAAAAAAGTTTGTCAAAAATCGTACTAATTTCCATATAACCTATCACAGTGGTTTAGTCAAAGTTATTCTCAAACGTTTTAGGTCACGAACCTCTATTTGCAAATCTTTTTTTATCATGGACCCCAATCTTATATTACATCAATTTTCTGCCCAACCAACGAGGAAAGATAAAACAAACCCAAAAATAAATAACACAAAATCCGTTAAAAAATAAATGCTTATAAACAGGCATACTATATTTCCGTAGGAGCAAACCGGGACGCTCGCTTATAGACAAAAACTCGTTGTTAAAAAAAGTTTTCTCTAAAAAAAAGGTCTTCACTTTGAATCTGTCTCGGATTTCATGGTATGGATTACTTTACCAGGTATATATGTTGACAAATTTTGTCATATCGTCGAGGACCCCTTGTGCGCTCATCACGAACCTCATTTCGGGAAACTCTGGCTTTGGTAATTTAGTAAAATTACTCAAGCTTCCTGGCCGTTAACTGTTATGATAATTTTTTATATTTTTGCTTGGAAAGCAACAAAATTAAAATTTCATCAAATCCTTTTTGCATTGGTATGAATATGAAATCTGGTGTTTAGTGGGTTTTTGATTTTATGTAAAATATTTCTATTTTTATAATTAGAAAACTAGAATGTTCCTTGCAAATGCAATACCTTCAGAAAATATTTACTACACTAAGATTGAGTCCTATAATTTCTGATATACAATATTTAGCGCCGAAAGCGCTAAAGATTTGGCATAATTGCACGCAAAAATGCTACTTTTTCCAAAGCTACAATGTCTTTTTTACAATGTCTTCAGAAATATCTCTATCTAAAGAGTATGAAATTTTTTTCTGTGCAGCCTTAAATAACACTTTTGTTTTCAGCTGGGGTCAACAACAAGCTGTAGTATCCTGACGAGTCCTAACAAGGACGAAATCGTTCTGTCGGTGTCACGCTACCGTTATCAAATAGAATCATTGCGCCTTTCTAAATTAATGGTTTAAATAGAAAATTCGCCAATTTCTTAATTGGGCATCGCCAGGAGCCGGTTTAGAAAGCGCTGCTGTCAAGAACCGAGCGATTGTTGTTGTTTTATTGCATTAACGTTGACGCGGTTATGTAGTTTGTATCTGTGACTAACTGCCAGTGTCCTTCCATTGTCGCTGTTGCCCTGGTCCGCTGTTTTGATTATAGATTAAAGTTCGTGAAGTGACTCTGTTCTCATTGTTGAGAAAGAATGAGCACAGAGTGTTTCTTCGCACGTGGTCGCTAAAAAGATTTATATATATATAGGGCAGCAGCGAGATTCAGATTCATTCAGATTCAGATGCAGATTTAGATTCTAGATGTTAGTGCAATGACGAACGCATTTTGTGCATAATTTAGTGTATCAATTGTATCTGTCATGATTGCAAGTTGGCATTAAGCTTTGGCGGAAAAATTTATAAATTTCATAATATTCTCTTGCGGCTCTGTAAATTCTGTTAGGCAATTTGTGAAGTATTTAATCTATTTGTAAATCGTAGCATCTTATATATAATTTTGGCGCATGTTTTTATTTTCATTTAATCGTTACGTCTTCGTTTCTCTAATATAATTATTTCATAATATAATACCCGCTTGTCTATCTAGTTCACCGGGGCCCGCCGGTTCAATACTCGTATAAGCTTCATTCAACAGACTAGTGATATTCTGCGAAATTCACGTAGGGTTCTCCTCTAGTATCTTATTGTTATTCGGGTTAGCAAAATAAAAGTACTAGGTAGGAAGAGCGCGACAGTCGGCATTTGCTTGTTGATTGGCTTGACTATTCTTACTTAATGTTAGCAATGGAACTGTAGGGTTTAACTTGACTTTACCCGATTCGTGTTAGCTGACTCGATGATGTGGTCAGCATATCGAAATCACCGTCAGTATGCCCTTGCG